>PVKH010020310.1:0-14619 GCA_004027955.1 Chaetophractus vellerosus | reverse complement strand
TCACTCTGCAAATTATGCCTTCTTTTGGTAAGGGAGATGGTTCTGTCTGGGTTTCCCAATGACTGCTCTTCCTCTCCCTCAGCCAGCACCATGTGGGGAAATTCCTCCAGATTCTCCCTGATTTTCTCTGTGAGAACCTGGTGGGATTTTTGGAGGAAAAGCCTGCAAAAGAGTAGGAACCTCATTATAACTATGGCTTCAAGGAGTTTCACATACTCACATTGATCTACACTTGACCTGTAGCAATTAGTCAATTTTTAGTTTGTTAATCCTACTGGCTTATATGACAACAGACAGCTTCTGTCCCAGATAAGCAAATGCTCAAATTCTTTGTCTCCCTTGGATACCTGTCTCTCTCCAGACTTCAGGATGGCAGTCTCTCCTGTCATCTTAATTCTTAGATGGGTTCCTGAAAACTCATTAATTTGTTGTCTGACTGGCTTTTTTCCCTTGTTGTAAGAATAGAAACTTCTTTTTCTTTTCTTTTTTTTTTTTCATTTCTCCACATAGCCTAACTGAAATTGGAAGTCTACTTTGTCATTTTGAAAACCTAAAAGCTTGAAAGATTTTGCAATAATTTACCTTCCTATCCTTTCTTTATGAAATACAAATAGAAATCAATTCCTTTTTAAAGGGCAAGGATCAGGGAATAGAATAGAGAAAAATCATGAAGGTTTAGATAAGAATGAGAAGAAATGAAAGTATGAGAAATACCTGATGGCATTCACCAAGTTGAGCTGCCAATAAAAGATTGATTAATTGTTGTTTTTGCTTTTTAAATTTATAGGTGAATGGATTTCGCAGTTATGTAGATCTTTACGTGAAAGACAAGTTGGATGAAACTGGGGTGGCCCTGAAAGTTATTCATGAACTTGCAAATGAAAGATGGGATGTTTGTCTGACATTGAGTGAAAAAGGATTCCAGCAAATCAGCTTTGTAAATAGTATTGCAACTACAAAAGTGAGTGTACTGATTCTTTGCTTTCATGTCAGTGGTAGAATGATACTTTATTATAGACAACTAAATAACAGCAGCAACAGCTAAAACGTACACATACACACACAGACAAACAACAGAAAACAAAAACCCAGCAAATCTGCTGCTGTTAATTCAAAACTGACTCATAAAAATGCAAGTTTATTTTCCATGAAATAGCGGTCTTAAAATTTCTATAAACATCTATTGAGAAATAAGTTTATATGATTAGTGTTTATAGTTGAATATGCTTGTGATTTATGAGACTTAGAATGATAACAAATTCCTTACTCTGTGCCCTGAGTTTACTGTGTAGAAGAAGAATAGGAGATGAGTCTGTTTTGGGGTCAGATTTTGGAACATGTTATCTGCCATTTTAAGGGTTTGAACTCTCGTTTGTAGGCTTTGGGAATTAAAAAATCAGGTGAAATTCTTTTCATCTAAACACATTCATTTATCCTTTGACCATAACAAAGTATTAGGCAATACAAGATTCTAACCTGGAATAATCTAAAGCAGTGATTTTTTTACTTTGTTACTCTCTTGTTCAAGTTTTAACTTTTTTTTTTTTTTTAGTGTTCCATGTTTTTTATAATCAAGCATCACTTTCTCTAGTAAAAAAGAAATCCTGTGTCAGTTACCATTGCATTTTTTTTCACATGCAATAGGAGCCTAATATATAGTAGTTTAAACATGTAAAGATTTTATTTTTTACTTTCATGGGAATTGGGGTAGGCAGTCCTAGGCTACTACTGTGGCTCAACAGTGCTGTTAAGGACCTATACTCTTCCTGGCTTTCTTTTCTGCCGTCTTTAGCTTGTTCCTTTCATTCTTGTGCCCTCAGGATGCCTGCTACTCATCTATGTCTCCTTTCTATAGGGAAAAGAGAATAGGAAAGGACAAATGCATATACCAACTAAATCTTTCCCTTTTTATGAGGAATAGAACAGCTTTCCTGGGAGCCCCACACAGTCGCTTGTAATAACATCTCATTGGCTAGACCTGGGTCATTTGGCTACTCCTAGCTGAAAGGAAGTCTAGATTGGTAAATCTTTTCAACTGGTGATGCTGCCAGTTACAAACAAACATCCCAAGGAACAGAGGGTGTCTGCAACTGCAAGCAAGATAGTTCCATCCATCTGCCCCATGGGACCTAAGCCCCCTCTCAATTAGAAACAGAGTGGGCACTACCATCCCCAAAACCTCAAGATTGGAGAATGAACAATGGACTAAAGTAGACTTATTTTTCTATTATAGACTTATTATTCTAGCATTGGAAGAACTTGTATCATTGATATAAAGGCAGTGGCCACCATAGTTTCTGAGGGGAGGGAGCAGGAACAGTAGGTAGAATATGGGGGCATTTTCGGGACACTGGAATTGTCCTGCATGACATTGAAATGATGGGAACAGGTCATTATATATTTTGTCATAACCTACAAAATTGTGTGGGATAGAGTGTAAACTATAATGTAAACTGTAGTCCACGTTTATTTGCAGTGCTTCAGTATGTGTTTATCAGTTGTAACAAATGTACCACACTAATGAAGGATGTTGTTAATAGGGGAAAGTGTGGGAGGGTGAGGGGTGGGGCATATGGGAATCTCCTATATTTTTTATATAACATTTGTATAATCTAAAATTTCTTTAAAAATAAAAATTAAAAATTAAAAAACAAAACAAGTAACCCCCCCCCAAAAAAAAAACAAATTTGCATTTGTTAATAAAGTCAAAGGGGAGAATGGATATTGGGCTGACAACTGACAATGACTGCCACAATTCCTAAGTTCAAATCAGGTGAGTTTCATTCGCACTTGCAATGTCTTTTTTTAAAAAAAAATCTGTTGTTTTTATGTTATTATGGAGTTGGCTGTGCAGATTTAAATGTAGTTGGTTAATTGGATCTGTGGTCAGAAAGACCTTATTTAAACCCTGAGTCTGCCATTCTGTGGCCTTTATTTCTCCATTGTAAAGTAGTGTTAAGTAGTGTTATTAATACTGACTTCACAAAGTTTTGAAGGTTAAACACTCCAGAAAAAAGGAATATGTAAGTATTTTGCCACCCTAATTTAAACATTTTGGCTTTCTTTTTGTCTTTACTCTTTAGGGTGGACGGCATGTGGATTATGTAGTAGATCAAGTTGTTGGTAAACTGATTGAAGTAGTTAAGAAAAAGAACAAAGCTGGGGTATCAGTGAAACCATTTCAAGTAAGTGATGCTTTATATATTCTGCTGAATTACTAAATAATATTAAGTTCTGGTGTTAACTTTTTTTTTTTGGTATGTTTTCAACAGGTAAAAAACCATATATGGGTTTTTATTAATTGCCTTATTGAAAATCCAACTTTTGATTCTCAGACTAAAGAAAACATGACTCTGCAGCCCAAAAGTTTTGGGTCCAAATGTCAACTCTCAGAAAAATTTTTTAAAGCAGTGAGTAAAGCCTGTATTATTTATCAGTGTTATTATTGAGAGCTGATTATGTCATTTTCTTTCTTTTATTTGTGATTAGTTTCTCTCTTTTATCATGTTAACTGTGTGTGTAGGCATGCTTGTACTACAAACTAATACACAATTCTGACAGCTTCTAAGAGTAGACTCTACTGTTTCACAAACCAATGGATTATACTTCCAAGTATTAAACAATAGGGAATCATGAAATGTAATTGTGTTTTTATTTTTGAATTTGCCATTGTAAAATTTAGATTTCCCTCTTAAAAAAGGACAGGTCCTTACAAGCCTTACTCTTGGCTTTATCTTTTCTATATCATTTCAACACATTTTACTTCTACTTATTTTTTAATTTATCTTACTTTGTACATACTTAGGTTGCCTTAATACATTCTGAAATAAGGTGAGAATACAAACAAACAAATCTCAGATTTGTAATAGCCTCGCCTCTACTAGTAGCTTCCTGTTATCTGGTTGTTGTATATAATGAAGATTTATTTGCCTTAGTTCCCTTGTTCAGCAGCACAATCAGTAAACATGTAATAAGCACTTGTGAAGTGCTGTTAAATATGTTGGGCACTGGAAATGTAAAGATGAAAAAAACATAGCCCCATCCCTTTGCAGGTTTATAGTTTGGTGGGGAGTGCTTGTGCAAGTACGGTAGAGATAACATATTTGTCAAATTCCTATACTGGAATTTCAAAGGTAGATTCACACACAACACAAACAGAAAAGGTGGCTTTCAGGTTCTAGCTTAAGATCTATAGAAACAGTACTTTTGGATCTAATCATAATGAACTTTGAGAACAAGTTACCCTATATGAATACTTCCCCAAATTTCTACCCCTATAATAGTTCTCATGATAGAGTGATTTGATTTCAGATTTTATGCTTTTTCATTTTAGGTGGAGTAAGTTTAGATTTGGCAATAGTTCACCACTTTTTTTAATATCTCAAAATTCCAGAAAACTATTTGATATATCTAAAATACAAAGCACTCAGGATAATGAAAAATAAAATAACTTTTAGAACCTGGACTCGAAGATCCTTACTTCTTTTCCTTTTGGGTTAACATCTTGCCACATGTTGATTCACTGTAGGGTGACAACAATATGTAATGTTGAAATCCTTTTTACCTAGCTATTTAAAGAACAAGGACTATTTGTAAATTCCTAAATTTATTCATATATTCCCTTCATATTATTACTTTTTGTTGTAGTGAATTCAAGACTCACTTAACGTATTGAAGGATATCAGAAATGTCAGTCTCTAGAATTTCCCAGTTAGTAAATTGATGGGTGAATCAGCTTTCACTATGTTAGTTTTAGTAAAATTAATTTCTAACAAAAGCAGTATGTATTCTTCATGGAGTTTATTAGAACAGAATTTTTCTCATATGCAGTGAGATGTCCTTTTTTTCATGTGTTTCTATTTCAGCTCAGTAGGTTGTTGTATATAGCTGCCTGAGTTAGTTTTATTGTAATTAGAGTAAAATTTATTAGCATGTATCATTACTATTATCATTATTGTTTTATATTAAAACACTGCAAGATTTTAGGTATCACATTAACCCCTATAAATATTAGCTAAATGTATGGACATTTGGCTTTTTTGTATAGCATTATTCTTTGATTTTTAGGCCTCTAACTGTGGCATTGTAGAAAGTATCCTGAACTGGGTGAAATTTAAGGCTCAGACTCAGCTGAACAAGAAATGTTCATCAGTGAAGTACAGTAAAATCAAAGGTATTCCCAAACTGGATGATGCTAATGATGCTGGTAAGAATCAGATTTTTTTAAAAAAGAATTTGATTTGTTTAATTTATTTATCCTGTTACGAAAATTTTCATTTTCTACTACATGATTTTCTGTTCAGAGTATAATTTTACTTTACTGAAATTGCCACATGTAGCACATATTACTAGTTTCAAGGGGTAGAAAGTAAAATATTTGAACTATGCTGAACTTAATGATGACTTAACAGTCTTTCACTATCATCGTTGTGATCGTTAACGTTTCTGGTATCATTTTTCTCTTTGGTAAAGTGAGGAATTTGGAGTGTGTGTCATTTTTAACTTCTCTCAGGTGGCAAACATTCCCTGGAGTGTACACTGATATTAACAGAGGGAGACTCTGCCAAATCGCTGGCTGTGTCTGGATTAGGTGTGATTGGGCGAGACAGATACGGAGTCTTTCCACTCAGGGGTAAAATTCTTAACGTACGGGAAGCTTCTCATAAACAGGTATATATCCTCACACATATATATGACATTTCTAATACTTTACTAAAAGTGTTGAATTTTTAATGTAAATTGAGATTCACTATTCATGTCATTTCAACATTTTAAAATACTTTCAATGTTTTTCCTTTTTGCACAGATCATGGAAAATGCAGAAATAAACAATATTATTAAAATAGTTGGTCTACAATACAAAAAAAGTTATGATGATGCAGAATCTCTGAAAACTTTACGCTATGGAAAAATTATGATTATGACTGATCAGGTTGGTCTGAAAGTTGCCACATAATTAAAACATATCTTTCTTAGATTATCCTTTTGATTTTTGTTTCATGAGACTATACAAGATAGTATAAGTGATTGTACATCAAGGGAAAATAAAACATTGTTTAATAGAACTGTGTGTGTGAAGCACATTTTCCCATTTTTAAATCAGGTAACTGTCTTTTTCAGTTAGTTATTTAAAAAATATTTTAAAATGCAATAAATACAAAAAGAATAGACCACTTTGTAATATTATGCAGATAAAGACTAGGAAAGAAAATATGGACTTTACAAGTAAGAAAGATTAATCAGTAGGATAATGGTTAATATTTATGTATGATGACATAATTTAGGATGCACAAAAACCTGAAGAACTTGAATAGTAAAATGGCAGCAATCATAGAAGAACAGAAAATTGAAAAATAAGAATTTAATATGCATTCATTTGTCCCTTAGGTACTCTTAAGTAAAAACATTTGGAAAGAAAAAATCTCCAACTAAAAGAACTGCTATTAATTTTAAACAGATATTTTGTAATTTTAATGTTAGGACAAGACTTGTGGATTCATCTGTACTCCAGAGGTTTCCCTTTCTATCGCCCAGTGAAGTGGCATTATAACTATGTTTTAAGAATTTCCATCCTTGAATTATTCTTTTAGTGAATATAGGTAAACTGTAAAACAGTTTTAATATATATTGGATGACAGGATGCTTCAGGCTATTACTACCCAATTCTTTGCATTTTAGGAAAAACATTCTTTACTATGATCATCTAAAGAATGGTATCTATTGTATAGAATACAGTTCTAAAATTTGAATGGAATTTTGCCTCTGCTGACTTTTCAGATTGGTTATATAAGAAATTATATTTCATAAAATTATTAGATCACTCTTTACTTTCCTAACATTTATTTAGGATCAAGATGGTTCTCATATAAAAGGCCTGCTTATTAATTTCATCCATCACAACTGGCCATCACTTTTGAAGCATGGGTTTCTTGAAGAGTTTATTACTCCTATTGTAAAGGTACTCTGTACATTAATATATTTTTATATTGTTGTCTTAAAGGTTAGCAGAAAAACTAATTTTTTTTTTTAAATTAATTTAAGGCAAGCAAAAATAAGCAGGAACTTTCCTTCTATAGTATTCCTGAATTTGATGAATGGAAAAAACATATAGAAAACCAGAAAGCCTGGAAAATAAAATACTACAAAGGTTTGTATTTTAAAATACTTAAATTGTGTGAAGTTAACTACTGATAAAAATTTTATTAGAGTATTATAAAAAATATATTGAGAGCTTGTGTCTTTTAGACTTCAAAAACATTTCCTGCCGATTTTTAAAAATTGTTTTGGAAAAGTTTATAGAAGTAGAGAGGATGCTATAATTGGCCCCCCTCCCCCATGTACTTTAACAATCGTCATGTCATGGGGTCTTGTTTCATCTTAGTCCCTCTTCTGAATACCCCATTAGTTTGAAATAACTTCCAGATGTCATATTATTTCATCTGTAAATACTTACATATGTATCTGTGAAAGAATTTAAAAACAAACCATATCCATATTACCATTATCATACTTTCCCTTAATATTATCAAATATCCAATCAATGTTGAAATTTCTCTGATGGTATTAAAATTGTTTATAGTTGGTTTGTTTGCATTAGGAACCAGACAAGGTTCACACGTTGCATTCGGTTGATAAGTCTAAGTCCCTTAATATTCGTTCTCTTTTTATGTTTTTCCTTGCTCTTTATTTGTTCAAAATGTTGGGTTCTTTGTCCTGTATCATTTCCCACAAGCTTATTTTGCTGATTGTGTTCCTTTGGAATTTGTAGCATTTTCCTCCGTCCCTGTATTTTCAGCTAACTGGTAGTAAAATTGGAGGTTTGATCAAGTTTAGGTTAGATTTGCTTCTCAAAACATTTTTTAGGTGATATTTTGTACTTATGTCAGAAGGCATGTAATATCTAGTTGTCTTTTTTTTTTTTTTTTGAGATACTAAGATTGATACAGGTATGCTAGCCTGATCTGCCTATTATAAATTTCTCTATCAACTTTTTATGTAGTGGTTTTAAACAGCCATGAATCATGATGCAGTTGTATTTTTTAAATTGTGCAGGGTTGGGTACCAGCACAGCTAAAGAAGCAAAGGAATATTTTGCTGATATGGAAAGGCATCGCATCTTGTTTAGATATGCTGGTCCTGAAGATGATGCAGCCATTACCTTGGTAATAAATTAAAAAAAATCTCTCCTAATAGCCATTCCCTCACACTCCACAGTTTTCCTCACAGTCCTGGATTGCTACATTAAGCCTGTTTTGAAATTCCAGTTCCCAAACTAGTTGATTTTAATACCCCCCCCCCCATTATATCTTGCTTCCATAGTTCTTTAACTGAAAGACCTTGTTTCAAGTATATTTCTGATTAAAAAAAAATAAGAAAACCTTAATTTCCTGGAATTCTATAGGTATATATACTTAAAGTAAAAATGAGTTATTGGCCTTTCTAAGTTTAAATTTCATATGGAATTCATTTTATTTTTAATGTGTGAAATCATTACCTGGAATCTTTCAGGCATTCAGTAAGAAGAAGATTGATGACAGAAAAGAATGGTTGACAAATTTTATGGAAGATCGGAGACAGCGTAGATTACATGGCTTGCCAGAGGTTAGTTATAGAGTGATGATCTAGGGGAAGTAGGAGAAAGAAACAAGAATCCACGCAAAAATAATGAAAATGTGACTATATCACTTTCTCTTAGCAATTTCTATATGGCACAGCTACCAAACATTTGACTTACAATGATTTTATCAACAAGGAATTGATTCTCTTCTCAAATTCAGATAATGAAAGATCTATACCATCTCTTGTTGATGGTAAGTAGCCTTTGATTAAAAATCTATCTTGTAATTGTATGTTTCTGAGTATATTTTAATTTCATGTACTTTAGATCACCCTTACAATAAATTTTAAAATCCTTATCTGAAATCTTATAAAATATATGAAGAAGTGACTCAAGAGAATTTAAAGCCTTTTTGAAGTTGCTTTGTGATATGTTTTGGTAGTATCAAAATCTTTAATATTCCTTAATTTGAAACTTTAAAACCTTTTTAAGCTGTTCAAGAAAATAACTTTAAGACAAATCGTTTGCCCCCAAGTTAATTGCAGAACTTCTAAATTAAAAGTAAAATGCGGCGAGTGGATGTAGCTTAAGTGGTTGAGCGCCTGCTTTCCATGTACGAGGTCCCTAGTTCAATCCCCAGTACCTCCTTAAAAAAAAAAAAATTAAGAATTAAAAAGAAAGTAAAACAGGAAACTTTATTAGAGTCCAGATTTTTAAAACAGCTTTATACCTCATTATCCAAAATC
Source organism: Chaetophractus vellerosus (assembly GCA_004027955.1). Taxonomy (NCBI): domain Eukaryota; kingdom Metazoa; phylum Chordata; class Mammalia; order Cingulata; family Chlamyphoridae; genus Chaetophractus; species Chaetophractus vellerosus. Next base: position 5,316 of record PVKH010020310.1, on the reverse strand, counting down.
TAGTACTGGGGCATTATTTAACTAGAGGAGAAAAAAATTTAGAAATCATTCCCTAGTAGTTGTAATAGCAATTTATCTAGTATTTACTTGCTTTCCTGTTATAACTTTAGTTAGTTAGTCTTTCTGCCCTTGGTTTTTCAGTTAATTACAAATGACTGTACCCACTCACCAAGTTCAAGCCTTAAGATGTATCCCTTCTATGAAATTTTCCCTAACAATTCTAGTCTATATTGATCTCACATGCCTGAATTCCTGTGCCAATTATTGTGTGCCTCTTGTTTTACTTGTGTTAATTTTGCCTCCTTGATTAGATAATAAAATTCTCAAGAAAAGTGGCCATATTTTATCATCTTTTTGTTTCTACTATTGGGCCTACAGTGATGATGATGATAGCTAGCATTTACTGAAAAGTTTATATCTATGCTCACTGACCTAGAGCAAGAAAAATAAGTAAGCAGAGTGCTTTGCTTGCATTATCTCATGCAATGCTTACAATCACCTTATAAGAACGATAATTACTTATATTACACTGATGAGGACACTGAGATTTATTGGTTTAGTAATCGCTCAAAGTCACATGGTAAATGGTCAGGTTGAGTATAGTATCCAGATTACTGAGATTCTAAAGTCTGCATTCTTAACTACCACAATATACCATTCTTTATAAGGGTTTTCCAGGCTCTTTATAATGGGTTTTCTGGCTCATATGATGGTTTTCTGGTTACAACTAGCGTTTTTCTCATACCAGTGTTTGGAGCTTCCTATGAAAGGAGTTTGGTGACGTGTAGTTTTTTTAAGACCAGAAGGTCAACTTTCAATTGGTGCTTCACTTTTGGTATAGATTGAGACTGTATAAAAAGTTGTTAGTGTTGGCTTATAGTATTAGGAATTGCACGTCTGTTATATGTACTAACTTTATTATAAAAGCTCAATTAACAATTTTAGTTGTTTTTCCAAAGTAAACTAAATTTATGCTGCTTTCTCCTGAATATAAAGAACATTGTTACCACTAAAAAAATCATTACAACTATATCTTGAAGTAATATATATTTTTTAAAAAAAAGGTCGCTCTTTTTCAAAATAGGCTTTAAGCCAGGCCAACGAAAAGTTTTATTTACCTGTTTCAAGAGGAATGATAAACGTGAAGTAAAAGTGGCTCAGTTGGCTGGATCAGTTGCAGAGATGTCTGCTTATCATCATGGAGAAGTAAGTATTCAGATGGGAATCAATTGAAAACTATACTTATTGCCTTAGAGCATGAAGAATGATAGTTAAGCATTATAAAGTATTTTTCTTTTATATGGTCTTTGGAACTGTAAAAGAATTGATTTTGAATTTAAATAAAAATTAGGGAATGGTTATAGAAAATTAGGATATTAATGTTTTGTCTATTTCTATTCTGTAGCAAGCATTAATGATGACTATTGTGAATTTGGCTCAGAACTTTGTGGGAAGTAACAACATTAACTTGCTTCAGCCCATTGGTCAGTTTGGAACTCGGCTTCATGGTGGCAAAGATGCTGCAAGTCCTCGTTATATTTTCACAATGTTAAGGTAGCTATTTGCTTAGATATAATGGTTTAATTTTGAGTTGAAGTTTATTGGAATCAACTGAATGTTCAATAGATTTGTAGCCGTGGAAAGATAGGATTGTCTAGCTCTTCTATTGGGGGTGAATGTTCTAAATTATTTGATCACAAATGGAGTGAGTTCTGTTGATTTCAATTTTTATGAATTATTGTTGAAATCTTAACAAATGCAAGGATATTTTCTGACCCAACTTTTCTATGTAGGCTGAGGATAACCTTATTCAGGGCTATAGGAAATCCTTAAAAGGCTATTTATCAATGCTAAGAATTTAGGTAAGTACATAAGTAGAATAGGGCTATTTTATTCTGCTCTTATGTCTGAGAGAAGTATGCATCTGGTAATGAGGTTAGATGAATTTTATTGTTAATCATATGGAATTAAGCAATAGATACTGAAGATGCCTGCTATTGAAATCTTTAAAAATGCTTTCTTATTAAAAGATTATTTTTTGAAATGTAAGGCCTTTATGTATAAAGTTTCAAAGTTTGTTTCATAAAACCATGACATTTTTCCATTTTCTGCCTTTTCCTTTCATTAGCTCTTTAGCAAGACTGCTTTTTCCTGCTGTGGATGACAACCTGCTTAAGTTCCTTTATGATGATAATCAACGTGTAGAACCTGAGTGGTATATTCCCATAATTCCCATGGTTTTAATAAATGGTGCTGAGGGCATTGGTACTGGATGGGCTTGTAAACTACCCAACTATGATGCTAGGGAAATTGTGAACAATGTCAGACGAATGCTAGATGGCTTGGATCCTCATCCCATGGTAATTATTTAAAACTAGCATCTTATATTGTTTGTTTAACAAATAATAATGTGTAAACTACTAAGTCCAGGCATTTTAGAAAAGTGATGGAATCGTTTTCGTTTTAGAACATAGTGTAGACAATAAAGACCTTACTCGAATGTAACTTGTTGATAGGTGCTTACAGTAATATACAGGTTTTGGAAAGAGCCCGGTGGTAAGATTTATGGTGAGAAACTGTTTATTGAAATTTAAAAATACCCCATATCCCAGGCTCTCATAGATGATTTTATGACCAACTTATATATAACTTTGTTCTTAAACTACCAAAACTTTATTAGAATTGTAAGGATGCTTAAAAACGTTGTATATACTTTCATGTATTTCTGTATTTTTATCTTTGCTCTTTTTGTACATCATTCACTGTACTTGATTCCTCCCCAAAATCCTCTCCTCCCAAGAAAACATCTCTCAAAAAAGTGTCCTTCCCCTTCCACATGATTTTAAATGATCTAGAAATTTTCCCTTATGATAACTTCAACAAAAGTATATTTTTATTACAAAATGATTATGCTCGCTGTAGAAAATATAAATAAGCAAAGAGGAAGAAACTTTCATAAGTATATAATATAGAAACAAATTGTTAACTTGTTAATGTATCTCTAAGCTTTACTTCATTTTGGTATTTTAAAATAAAACTTAATATTATGAATATGATTTGTAATCTTTTTCCCTTAAAAACTTTAAATAGTTTAAAATATTTCCAACAGAAGTGCGGAACTACATTTGGTGATAATGGCATTCTAATGAAATAGTTTTGCATGCAGTTTGTGTTTTAGTATGGTTGATCAATACATGTTTCTTGAAGGCCTAGTATATGTATGTGTTGTCAGGACAACAGGACTTGAAGTTTAAATTATCAAGCTATTAATAGTTACTTAAAATGCCAGAAGAAATGTCCTGTGCTACATGCCTAATTTTTTAGTGATAATAACAATATGAATTTTAGAAGAGGGAGGGATCATTTGTAATTATGTTGAGAAAGAGGAGTAAGATATATAGAGATGAATAGGCTGTGAGGGGCTGAATATATGTCAGGGCTTGTGGATAGAGTAAATGAAAGTGGGAATATTCAGACAAAATGTGGCAATAGTATTGGTCCTGGAAACTCAGGAGTTTGAATTTAAAGGATTATTAGTCTAGAGGAAAAGGGGATTGGGGATTATAGCCTGGAAAAACAGTAATTTTCTAAGAAGATAAGGAAAGATGATGCTAAGGTTCTGAGATTGGGGCATGTTCAGATTATATTAACAGAAACAATGAATTTAAGATTGAGCGATCATTTGGAGAGGGAAGATTAAGGATGAGGACTTCAGCTTTAGTCATTAATTTGTCATTATCAGTAGATTAAAGAGGTGTTCATACATTGTATTGGCATTCTAAAGAAGTCAAGGTTTTGAATTATTTTCATTTTTCTCTGCAGCTTCCAAACTACAAAAACTTTAAAGGGACAATCCAAGAACTTGGTCAAAACCAGTATGCAGTCAGTGGTGAAATATTTGTGGTGGATAGAAACACAGTAGAGATTACAGAGCTTCCAGTTAGAACTTGGACACAGGTTAGTAAAAATATGTGAGCTGCATGTGAGGGCGTTGCATTAAGCAGTTCTTTCTAGTAAGAATCCATATTTCATCATCATTTATCCTAACTCTGTTTAGTGTTTAAATATTCTTGTATACATTTTTGACCCAATCAATTGAATTTATGCTTTGAATGTTCAAATAGTAATTAAAAACATTTTTTAAACTTATCTCAATGGTGTAGAATGATTTAAGCTAGGTGAGCTCTTTTTTGGTGACTATTATTTTTGTATTTCTCTCGAAAGAAGTAGAAGATTGTATAGGGTATAGGTGACTTTTGTTTTGAATCCTTATTAATATGGTCAATAAATCATGTCAATTAGTATCAGCTGTTAGAAGTGTAAAAGCATGCATGCCACCTTTTGTCAGTTCGTTGATGTCATCCTCTTCATACACTCAGCCTTTTTTTTGTCCTTTGGAGTAGGAGCAGAACCATTGTTTTGCATGCTTTCTCTTACCATTGAGATGCCCATGTATTGTCTTTAGTGACTAGGCAGGAGATGATAGAGATGATGGTTTTCTTTTCTTTTTTCCCCACTGGAGTTGAGAATTTTGAAAAGATTGTATGTCTTGTAGTGTGTCATGAAAATAATTATTTTGCAAATTTTTTATAGGTGTACAAAGAACAGGTTTTAGAACCTATGCTAAATGGAACAGATAAAACACCAGCATTAATTTCTGATTATAAGGAATATCATACTGATACAACTGTGAAATTTGTGGTGAAAATGACTGAAGAAAAGCTTGCACAAGCAGAAGCTGCTGGACTGCACAAAGTTTTTAAACTTCAAACTACTCTTACTTGTAATTCCATGGTAATTTATTGTTTTTACTATTAATTTAACTTTTCTTGCATGGCATAAGTTGGATTGGTGTAACTGACTTTATGATGGGAGTGGCTACAATAAGCCTGAATGAATTTACCCTTGGAACATGCTAGCGATTATAGTCGTTCATAAGTTTATGCAGAAACTGTTCCTTATCTGTGAATTTGATGAAGAAGGGATGCATTCCTTTCCCCCTATTATCTCCTACCTTTGTTCCCAGCTCTGAATTTATGCATCTGGGCTTGAAAATATAGGACATACATACCACCATACAGTCTAAAAATTTTGAGACTGATACTTGCAAGATTTTTATGTGCCTTATGCCCATCCCTGTTAGCATTTTAACTGTAGAGTACTTATCTTCTTACAACTCTGATCTGCCTTATTAAACTTGTATGTTTTTGTTTATATATTATTGGGGAGGTAGGTAGAAAGCCAGTGTGTGTGATTACCCAGTTCTTTTCCATATTAGCTATTAGGTATATAAAGTATAGAAGAGAAAAATCTAGC
>PVKH010020309.1:0-14619 GCA_004027955.1 Chaetophractus vellerosus | reverse complement strand
AACTTAGTTTCTGAGAGTCATGTCCCATGTAATAGGGAAAGTTATGGGGACTCAGAGAAGGACACATTTGAGTAACAAAACAGCTGGCAGGCAGGGAGGTTCTTAGAAATTAGTTATAGATAACTTAAGGGAAATCAAAAGAGATTTCTTGCATCTAAAAAAAGATTAAAATATAAGCAATATATCAAATAAAATCTACAATCTTTTTTTATTAATTCATTCTGTCTTAAGTAATTAATTCTTTTTCTGTTCCATCCTGTGTTACCAATTTCAAGAATTTATCCATTGCCCACTAGATTTCTGGAAATCTCGAATCAGTGCTACGGTATAGTTCAAAATTCTTTACGCAATGTTATTAGAAGCCTGGAGTCTCAAAGAACTTGGTATAGTCCTTTCCATGGGTCACTGGGGCAGCACTTTTTTATTGAAGATGAAGTATTCTTGCCTGTAGCTGAATGCAAGTGTTTCCAAGAGAACATCAGAATAAAACAAAGAAAACTATCTGTGGATTACAAAAGATTTAAGACACAAAAGACAAAGAATAGCTATGGTTCTTTTATTACTGTTTTATAAAAGTGGAAGATCTAGTGTGAGTTCACTATGCAATAATGTAAGTGAGAAGGAAATTTGGTTGTTTCTGTGGCATGTAACATATTTTTAAAATATAATTGAAGTTATGTCTGATAAGATTATACTGTTGTCTTATACAAGGCAGATTGGTGTTAGGATATTTTGTGGACAGTGAGAGCACTGACAAAACTCTTGGAATTTTATATTATTTCTGGATTATATATTAATACATTTTATTTATATAAATCCAACCAACAGAAGGTTTGAAAATTCCTTTTAATTTGACAATATTTCCTATGCAATTTATAGCATATTAAATAAACTTATTTCTAGCACCTCTCTTCTAATCAGATGAAAGAACAGATTTTTTGTGATTTCCAGGGGCCCTCTGGAAAATCCCAAAGACAGTTTGAAATAAAAAATATATATTATTTAGTACTTGATTTGAGAAGGCAAAATGTCAAATGTTGTCAGGGGGTTTGAAAGCAAATAGTATCACAAGACACTATGAAATAATACTTGGCTTTCTTCTTTAATTATGTGAAAATAAAAGATTTTAAAAGTAAATATAGGAGATAAGAGGTAACACGATGGTAAAAAAAACTGTTTTTTTTTATAATCAAGGACATGATAAAGTTAACAAAGTATGAGAAGTTATTATGATAAAATATAGGCTCTCTGCCTTTTAAATTGATTATTCAGAAAATATATTTTATAACCTGCTACTAAGAACAGACTAATAGTACAAAAAAAAATGGTCATTTTAACAGAGAGAAAACCAAATTCTGGTTTTGCATTGTATCATATTTGATACTAAGCCTCTTAAAATTTTTATTAATAGACCCATTAAATTGTATTCAACTTTGACTATAAGAAATAAAATTCCTTTTCTGTGAACCTTCTACAACTTTTGATATCTATTCAGGTTGCGCCCTACATTTCCTCTTTCTCATTCTGTAATGACCAGTCATTTTATTTTAGGACAAAACTACTCTCTTTTTCCTTAATAAAAACATATCCAGTAAACAATATATACTTAAATTACTAAAATGATTTTGGAAACTGTCTTTTAGCTGACATCTTATACAACAATTACGGTCAAAATAAAACTTGCTAAAGAATAATGGATGAATCTGGTTAAATGTAAAAATATATATAATTTTATATAAATGTTTCATTTTAAACATCCAGTAGTTATAATACTACTTTATTTGACCACTACCTGTATATGTTAAGGAAACACATTTCTAAAAATGCATGCTTTTTTGTGCTTGACATTGACATTTTGGAAGACATAGCTTTTTAAAAATTAACAATATTAAATTAATACACATAGAGAGGATTTACAGGTTAAAATGTTCAGCTATGAGTCAGAAGAGAAAAAAGCAGACTTAGAAACAAACACAAAGATATAAAACTAACTACTTTATGTAAAAGAGCTGACTTTCTGTCCTTGCCCTAATTTGTATATTTTAAATTTTTTCTTATCAGGGTTTTTAGTTAAAAGGCTATTTGTTAGAAACTTTTGACTGCCAGTTAAAGAATACATGCCTTTCTTCAGCTGAGTCTGGAAACCTTTCTTCTTTTCCTTTGTTTTTTCTTTTTGAAAAGCATAGGACAATCTCCTTTCCAATGTCCTTGTTGCTTGAAATACAGTCAGTGCTTGTCTTTTATATTTTTTTCCCTTGGATGTACCTCTATTTTTGTATTATTGTCGTTAAAAGTGGCAATTGGGAACTCTTTTACAATTTTTAATTTCACCGTTTTGCAGTTGCTGTAATTGTAAAGCTCTGATTTTATTTGGCCTTTAAAATTTTTATCATGACCCAGAGTTCTTTCAAAATGTTCCACTAATTTACCAAGGTAATTTAAAGGAGCGGCTTCTCTCTCAAGTTTATGTTTTCTTTCTTTTAATTAATTCCCTAAGATTAGGTTAAAGTCCGTCGGCAAATAATGAGGACAGTGTCCCTTCAAACGCGTCAGCGCAAGACAAAGACCTGAATACACACCGAAGGTCCCAAACAATTGCTTCTTTTAATTCCTGAAGGATTCATCTTTTTTTGTTTGTTTGTTTACAAGTTTGGATTGTCGACCAATTCGTTTTTGAGTCAAAACCTCTGCTATGACATTTAATAAATGCTTAGCAGTTTTTTAAATTAGAGAAATTGTAGGTTTCCAGAAAAATTATGCAGAAAAGACAGAGCTCCTGTATACCTTCTCTCATTCACACCTTGCATTAGTGTGGTACATTTGTTTTAACTGATGAAATGATAGTGTTATAATTGTACTGGTACCTCCAGTCCATGGTTTACATTAGGAAGCCCTTGGTAATCTGGGGAGCTCTTTTTGTAACACTTGTAGGGTTGCTTATATCATCTCCCAGCTTTTCCCATTTAGCTGCCTTGATAGACATATCAAACGTTACCTGGATTCAAAGCCTTATGTATAAGTTGAAAAGGGTTAGGCAAACCTGGATTATAAACTCCAGTTAGAATTCTTAATTTTTAATACTTTTTAAATCCGCTTTAGGATTGCGAGGCAGGCTAGTAAATTACGGAATCAACAGACAGATTCTGGAACCCGGCAGGAAACCCAGTGGGCCACGAATACCCCACAAAATGGCTGCTGGGAGAACTTGCGAGAACCCCATTCGGGAGAGGTTTCATCTGGAATCAAAGAGAAGCCCTGGATATTCTCCAGGGGCCTTATCATTCGGTCCTCCCGGGGGATTGAGGGGTGGGGTAATCAATCAAAACAGCAAACAACTGGTTCTCTTCCCCTGTCATTAGCAAAGGGGAGGACTAATTAATGGCTTAAAAAGCCAGCGCAAGGGCGGAACATTTGTAATGAGGAACTGCAGTCTGTAAATCAGCCCTCTTTGTCCCTTTTCAGCCCCTTCCCCTCTACCTGGGACCCTTTATCTGTCATTTTCTCCCATTTCTCTTCTCCATTCCTTAATAAATTAACCTGGCTTGCTCTTGAAATTCATTTTTTGTAGCTTAATCAAGAACCTAGAGAAAATTTGGCAACAATTGGAAAATTTCTTAATATCCCTGAACGCTGCTATGGACGGGCTAAAGGTTACTGAGGGTGCCATTCTGGCAGTTTCAGGAGGCCTGGCCTTATAGGGCATTTACCGAACGTTAGTAGTTAGGCAAAGACGGATACGGGAAGGAACACAAATGGGAGCAGTAGGATTAGAAGAGGCAGAAAGGGCAGCACCCTCCAGCCCAGGCTTTTCAGTCAGAAAGTTATCAAGGCCAGATTTCCATTTTTTTTTTAAATCTCTCTCTAAGGAGTCCCTTAAAGAAGGAATTTCAGATTCTGATACTTTGATTCTGCATACCAGTTAAGAACACATTCTATTGCTTCTGGGGGATCCTGAGTAGGATTTGGTATTTCCTAGGTTATGGCTCTTAGTTCACCTTTAGTCCAAGCCGTGTAGGCGACAGGGGCAATTCCTTGGCCTCCTTTATTAGGAGTGACTTTAAAGGGGGCTAAAAGTGGGGAGTTCTGAAGGTGCTTCAGGGCTCTGAGCATAAAAGGGCAAGTCCCTGAGGCTGGGATAAGAGGGAGTTTTTCAAGTTTAGTGATGTGTTTAAATATGTCTTTGTTTAGTTAATGTGTTGTTGTTGAGGCAATTTTAGAATTTGTTAGGAAATTCTAAATTTGTTTGGAAGCTTCCAGTACCAATTTTAGAAGGTATCCCATTCAGGTGGTTTAGTCTTATAGCTATTATTCTCTAATTGTGTGCACAGATACATTAATTTGGACATATCAAAAGAGCCGCAACATATCCATCGTAATTTGATTGTCTCTAGTATGTCAAATTCAGGGAGACAAGAATTTACATGCAGCAGGAGCATAATATTTGTACATGAAACCAGCTGGTGCGCTAGATGGAGGTGCAATGTTAAAACATTTTGAAGAAGGGGATCCCATTTTAGTTAGTTTCACTAAGACCAGTTTAATTTGTCTTTTAAGAAGGTGTCCCTCCACTGAAAAGAGCTCAATACCAAAACGGGAGTCCTAAAATCCCACTTGAGTACTCACCAGACAAGGTAAATTTCCTTGTAGGCCAAAAAGGGTGAACAAAAGGACTGCGGCCACCAGTCAAACCAGAGCAACATTTCAAATGTCCTTGATCAGAAGACAAGCAAACAGGCCGGAACCTCAACCAAAAAGGGAGGTTCAGAACCGAGAGGACTCACCAACAGGAGCCCGGAACCGTCGGGGACAACAGAGCACAAGGGACTCAAGCCTCTGCCAGGCTGACAACATGTGTCGACTGAGAGATAACAAACTGAGCTGTAAAGCAACAAAAATGCTTATTTGGGGTCTTAGAGTTGTAATTCAGGGAGCATAGATTCAGGTTTAATCTACATTGTGTCCCGAGCTGGGGCTGTTATGCAAGGGTTTTTAAAGGGAAACAAAGGGGGAAAAAAGGGAGACATTAGAAATAGGTTTCACTTTTTCAGAAAGGGAGTGGTTTTTTAGCTGCTTCGGTTTTGCTTATAACGGTCAGTTTGGGGGTTTCAGTGGTGGCCCAAGAGCGTTTCTGTATGCACAGCTCTTTGACTCCATTTTAAGTCTCTTAGCCTAAGTTACTCCGTTTTTTTTTTAAAGATTTATTTATTTTATTACATATCTCCCCTCCCCCCCGCTGCGGCGACGCGCCGAGACTGGTCACTGCACAGGCGCGGCTTTCCCCGCTTGTGGGCGGCTTCTGCTTCCATTCACGGCCGGCTTTCAGTTCGCGGGTGGCTGGCTGCGCTCCATTCGCGGGCGACCTGCCCTGCCCATGGCGGCTCTTGCCATGTCCGTGGCAGCTTTTTGCCCTGCCCACGGCGGCTCTGGCCCACCCATGGCTGCTTGCCTTTCTCAAGGCGGTCTGCCCGCTAGGAGAGGTCCCCGGGAATCGAACCCAGGGCCTCCCATGTGGTATGCCGGTGCCCTATCCACTGGGCTATCGAGCCGGCCCACTCCATTTTTCTTTAAGAAGAGAAACTGGAATGTCCACTAATAAAAAATAGGATGCTCTAACTCAATAGAAATTAGGGAATGCTGAATTAACCTACAATCAGATTACCAGTACAATTGGCAAAAATAAGGTTTAGTAATACCATGAATTGATGTGTGTATATACAATGTACACACCCTGGGGATCAGAAATTAATATAGCCTTTTTAGTGGAGAATTTAATGGTCTATATTTAAATTATAAAGACATCTTTTGTATGACCCAGTACTCTTTAATGTGCCATTGGTTGTATTAATAAAAATAGAAAATAACCTAAATAGCTATTGACATTTTGAAAAAAAAAAACACTCTTGAATAAAATCTTACTTTGGACTTAAACAGCCAAAAGCAAAATAAAGTTCTTTTATGTGTTCTGAAATAGAATGGCCTCAAAGATTGAATGAAAAAAAACAAAGCAAGTTGCAAAGCAGTAGTTTTATAGTATGTTCTTTAGATACAAGGAGCATCAAACTAGCATCCTCCCCTGCTACCCTCATCCCCAGTCTGGAACACTGAGAAAGTCCTTTAAAACAATAAAGGACTTGGGGTTGTAATATCACCTTTATGACTGATAAACACGATGTTGGAGAAAGAATTTGATCTCTGGGGGAACACTGGCTTCCTAATACTGAATAGAAAATTCTGCCTGCACACCTCACCCTGCCCCAGGCCTCAAGACAAAACGGAAGAGAAAGGGGCTGTGCGATGCCTGCCCAGATAGTGCTGTGAAACCTCTCAAACAGAAGACTTTCTTCTCTCGTTTGGGATTGAATGAGAAGATGAAGAGAGGCCAGTACAGATTCTCAGTGGAACTCCCTGTCCTTAAAAGAAAACACATGGAACAGGTAAGCAGTGTTAGCCCCTAATTAAAATATTCTTCTTTAAATAGAATAATGAACAAATCTGTATATCTTATGTGCACATATATGTAATAAATATAGAGACTGTGATCTGAAAAGAAGCACATCAAATGATTTCAGTCATTACCTTTAATGAAGGAATTAATATAACAGTGGTGACCAAGTGAGAGTTTTGATTTATTTAAAATATTTTTATTTTTATACTGAAAACATCATCATGTATTACCTAAGTAATTGTAAGTATGTAAAATTAAATTCAAAGAAATGATTTGGAATGAATTTTAATTAAATGACTATAATGATTAGATTCAAAATTATAAATGCAAACCTGTTTGCCATGTATCAATTATTACAGTAACAGCTGAATGTACAAGCTTTTTAAAAAATGCTACTTTCTGAATCTACAGAAACATTTCAGGGAAATATCTTTTCTATATCACTTTTTCTTCATCAAATCAGTAAAATAGCATTCATTTTTCTAAGGTAAGTCACAAACCATAAAAATGTTTCTCATAAATATTAATCATTTATTTTCTCCATGACTTACTGCTAAGATTTCTTTCCTTAGCCTGATTCTAAATCATTAATATCTACATGTTGTCAGCATGCACTTTTGAAACCCTCATATTCTAGTTGTGTTCACACAGTACTCACACACACACATGCACACACACACTTATGTACACCCTACACAAAGTACTTCAACGCCTCCAACATCTTTTTCTTTTGAAAATGGTTAGGGAATTTGATCTTACTACAGAATACAGAGTGCTCTTTGATAAACTGATTAGAAACATTAGGATGGCAACGAAATGAAAATTTAGAAGGTGAAATCTTGGAACAGTAGACCTTCCTTTTCTTTCAGTTAGAAAAGGGTCAGAGCGTTCATTCCGTGTGTCACGACGGTAATCATCCAGAGTCCAGGATATGCCCTGGTCACTGCTCATTTGAGTGGATCTTTTTGCCTAAAGGAATTTTATCAATTCTTCTGCTTAAATACCTTGTCCTCCGCAATGTCTTTCAGTGATTAGCTGAGCTAGAAATGATCCCTCCTCCACTGAATTCTTACAGGCCATAGTTTATGTTGTGTATATGTTCTTATTACTTGTTTTTTATTGTTCATATGTGTTACTTACATGCTATGATCTCCTCTAAAATTTTTAAACTTCAGGGTTAAGGGCAGAGAATGTATCTTGTACAATTCTTCTCAAGGAGGGTTAGATAAACAAATAACACTAACATGCAACCTTGCTATAATTTCTAGAGTTGTTGTAGAGTTAAATTTGATATTGGGTGTTTCAGCCAAAGTTCACATTAAGAGCATTTTGTTAATGATATTACAAATACATCATAAGTAGTTTAAATTATTAAAAGTTCACTGCCTACCCTGTTGGGACCATTTTTCTAGTGATAAATATAAAGTGATTGCCAAAAAAAGGGTTGGGGGAGAGGGGAATGTTGATCAAGGATTGTGTTTCTCTGCTGAATCTAACTTGGAAAAACAACTCCTAGGACTTTTTCTTTATTTTTTTTATTTTTAAAGAAGCTTTATATTACATAAATGTTACATCAAAAATATAGGGATTCCCATATACTCCCCCCCACACACACTTTTCCTCATTAAAAACATCTTTCATTAGTGTGGTACATTTGTTACAATTGATGAACACATATTGAAGCTTTGCTACTAACCATGGTCTATAGTTTACATTATGATTTACACTTTGCACTGTACAATTTTATGGGTTTTGACAAAATATATAATGGCCTGTATCCATCATTGCAATATCATGTAGAACAATTCCAATATGCCACAAATATTTCATGTTATACCTATTCTTCCCTCTCCCTTCCCTCAGAACCTCCGGTGACCACTATCTTTATATCACTGATACAAATTCTTCCATTACTAGAATAATAATAAATCTATTTTTGGTCCATGGTTGTATTCCCCCTTTATGTTTGTTCATTCCTCAATCTTGAAGATTTTGTGATGATGTTGTCCACTCTGCTTCCAATTGAGAGGGGCCTTAGAACCCATGGAACAGTTGGATGGAACTTGCTTGCTAGCAGCTGTAGATACCCTCTGTTTTGTGGGGTGGGCATTGTCCATTATCATCATTTTGTTAGTTGTTCTGGGTGAGTCTGATGAACTGGATGGTAGGTGTTGGCTGCAATTTTGCTGAGATTCAGGGCTCAACATATGAACAGTTGGAAGATTTAAGTCTGGGACACATATTTAATGGATATAGTGCTAATTACAGGTTCAAATAAAAGGAACATAAGAGCTATGTGTAGGAAAATTATAAATGCATCTAACTGATACATTGTCAGAGTTTGTGTGTGCAGATAGGTTATCATATATTCCAAGGTAAGGCCCATTGAGCCTGTGCTAAATTCCTGGGATTGTCTGCCCTGTCTATAGTATCTAGGTGTCTCTCCTTGAGGAGACATCTGCTTAAGGAACTGTTTACTGTGACAGACAGTGAGATACTTCAGTGACATGCATAAGCGCAACCTCTTGAATGAACTCCTGACTCACTTTGAAATCTCTTAGCCATAAGAATTCAGTTGTATTTAATAATTCCCCCTTTTGGTCAAGTCTTTTCCAAATGCATTGGTAGTTGGGGCTTGGTAATAATTCCTCAGTGCCAAGGAGGCTTATACCCGGGAGTCATGTTCCAAGCCGGGGAGTAGGTAGTGAGTTTATATGCTGAGTTTGGCTTAGCGAGAGGACACATTTGATCAACAAAATGGTTTTCAGGAGGTAACTCTTAGGCAATATATAATACTAGGCCAAGTTTCAAATTCACAAGGACAAAGTTCACAAGTACAAACTTCAATGTCAAGGGCCTGGCATATTGGTCAGTCCTCCTTCATTAAACACTGCCCATATACTCTAGGGATTCTTGCCTTTCTGTTAGAGAATGTAGCAGGACTTCTCAGGATGGGAATTCAATATTCTTTCAGTTATTGTATGGGTCTCCACCCACTGAGACAATACCCCATGGTCACATGAACACCTTCATATTCTGCAGAGGTATGCCCCAGATTCATCCCTCCCCACAAAACCCCTCCTCCCCACTGAGATCGCACACTAGTGATTCTCCCCTGCCACAGTTGCAACCCTTCTGTAATCCAAAACCTCCCAAAAAACAAAGTCAAAAATAATAATAATAAAATAACAAATAAAATATTTTTTAAAATTAAAAAAATATTTGCATTGTGTTTTTCATCACTGTAAGAAATTGTAAGTGACAATTTCTTCTGTATGTTCCTCCAGTGCCTTATTTTTTTTCACTTTATTTTCAAAGATGCTTTAAGTTATAGAAAAGTCACATAGAAAATATAGGGGATTCCTATATACCCCACCCTCCTCTCACATTTTCCCCTGTTAATAACATCTTACATGAGTGTGGGTCATTTGTTACAATTGATGAACAAGTATTGACACATTTGCACCAGCATTAGCACCTTACACTTTTATAGGTTTTGACAAAATGTATAATGGTCTGTGAGATCATGCAGAACAATTTCAATGCCCTAAAAATGCCCTATGTTCTATCTATTCTTCCCTCTCCCTCTCCTTGGAGCCTATAGTAACCACTAGGTTTCAATTTTTGAAAAATAAGGTTCACAGTGACATACATTAATATTGAGGGCTTAACATAATTGGTTCATTTTCTTTTGTTAGGCACCACCTATGTTCTTGAGAGATTCTTGCCCCTCTAATTGAGAACATAGCAGGACTCCTCAAGATGGGGGTTTAATATTTTCTTTTTTATTGTGTGGGTCTCCACCCACTGAGATAACACCCTATGACAAAATGAACACTCTTATTGGATAGGGAAAACCTGGGGCATGCTCCTAGGGTTTTAAAATATGCACAAAGCTTGAGTCAAGAACACTGTAACTTTCATCTTAATCTAATATATGTGCTTTTTGCAAATTTCAGAAATATACAGTAAAAACAAGAAAACAAAAAGCCCCATAATATCAACAGCCAGAGATAAGCAATACTACTTTACTTGAGATTTTAACTGTTATAGATTGTTGCAAAGGAAACAATATGGTAAAAGGAGTGCTGCTTTATTTTGAATTCTCTACTTTCTATTTTCAATTATTTGTGCTTGGGTCAATGCCTACTAATAAAATTCATTTTTGTAAATCCCCAAATCAATGACACTTGGGACATAAAAGCATGATATTTAAAGCACTGTTTCCAAGAGCTTCTGGACCTAGAAAGAGGTGTACACAGAATATTAAAATGTTGTCTTATTACGTTTCTTTTCCTAAATAATATTGAACCACCAGACCATTAACTCATTCATACTAGGGTAGATAGTCCCTTTTGTGTGACTACGAATGTTTATGTTAATCTTTCTTTCAGTGGAAGCCATTCTGTCTTAAGCAAATCCAAGACAGATTGGACCTTTTTCTTCTTATGGTCTAGGAAACCTAAACTATGCTTGACCATTACATTTCTTTAGAAACAGAGACATGGCACAGAACAAAGGAGGGAATCATATAATAAAGCAAAAATGAAGAGTTTATAATTGAAAATTGTAAGGAGAGGTAAACATGGCAGTGCCTAAGAATAATGTCATTTCATTTCCCTCTAGTGAAAATTAGACTGGGCATTAAGGTATTTTGTTGGACTATATATTGAAAAAGTAAAAAAGAAGAAAATTCAGCAAGACATAGTCACTGATGTTTACATTATAATTAAAACTAATATTGAGCTGAATTTACCCACTCCCTTATATAAACACACAGGTTTTCTTCCTCCCTGTTCCAACTTCCATCTATACACCTCACCTATTTTTGGAAACCATTTACAGTTGCCTAGGAAACAAAAGGTTTTTAAAAGCCTCTAGATTCTAGAAGTTATTTTACTGTAGCAGTAAGAGCATGTATTTTCCTTTAACCAAGCATAACAAAATCCCTAGGGACAACGCTTTACAGAAAAAGGCTGGCCATTTTCAAGATGCAAAACAGAATGGTTCAGAAGTGTGTGGTTAAAACACATGCTGACATTGTCAGCCTTTGTCCTCACATATAAAAACAAATTGTGAAAAATTTTCAAGTTGTTTCACATTCTAATATTTTTCAATGGCAATATAAATCAAATGCTAAAAAAATTTTTTTTCTTACTGTGATCCTGATTGAATGAGTCAATTTTACTCTTTTTAAAAAGTGTTGTGATTATTTCTTCTTCTTTAGAATGGCTTAAATGACAGTGCTCTTTTGGAAAAATAAATAATAGATTTGAATTGTGAGTTGTGGATTCCATCTCTGGTTTTGTCACTAGAATCAGAGCAACCTTAACAAAGACCATGGCTCTGGTCTTCATTCTTTTCATCTGCAGGGTCATGGGGACATCTGATGCAATAGACTGGCTTGACACCCCAAGAGAGTGGCCAGCTATGCCATGTATCAGCAGTAACCTACCCTCAGCCCTGTTCTATGTTGCTTTATACCTGGTTGACTCATCTAAACTAGTCTGCTTCATTAATCACACTTATCTCAGTTGATGACCCTGCCTCCCACTTCAAAGAGATAACTGAACCTTCAACTGTTGAATTATGAAATCACAACCACCATATCCACAGCCTGATACATTCTGTATCTGTTCCAACCTCATCGTATTAAGTCTCAAAGAAAGACTTTGCCCTCTTCTGGTTCAAATTCTACCCTTCAAAGTTTGCTTTTAAAATTCTTTCCTTTTTTTCTTATCAGTAACTTTACTCCCATCACTGTGTACTTCTATTACCTCTTCCGAAGATTTCCTAATCCATTGACTTCTTTCCTCCAGGCTCTAAACAAACTCAAACTTCTTTCCCTTTTAAAAACAAAACTAAGGAAAGACCTGCCTATTGTTTCCTCCTTTTACTTATTACCATACCTCCTTACTATTTTATTTTAATTTTTTTTGCCAGTACCTCTCCTTCTGCCCATACCTTAGAAGTTGATGCCCTTAGCACAGTGCTTTCCAAATCTTAATGCTTATGAATCAGCTGGGGAGTTTGGTAAAATGTGGATTATGATTCAGTAGGTCCGTAGTAGAGTTCAGAGTCTGCATTTCTAACAAGTTCCAAGGTGAGAATTAATATGCTTATTAAAGGAATACACTTTGAGTAGCAAAGCCCTAGGCAGAAAAGAACTTTTCCACACCTGCCTGTATTAATGGGTTACAGGTGTGCGGATTATTCACAGTTCAGCCTGGATCATATTTGTCATGGGGCCATAATCTCTGTGAGCCACCTGGCGTGTTTCTTTACCCCATTAGCATGTAAACATATATGTTTGCCCAAATGTGAAAAGTGTTGGAAAACCCTACATCAGAATTCTAGCCCTCCAATCGTACCTCTTTCCAGATGTTGTGTGCCCAGCTCCATGCTGAGGTTTCCCATTCCCTGGATGTCTCATTGGCATCACATCCATTATACATACCTGGAACTGGACACATGTTCACTAGGCACTGCTCCTCCTGTATGTTCTATTTTAGTTTATGGCACTATCATTCACCCAGTTCCTCAAGGTATAATTATGAGGACTATCCTAGTTTGCTTTCTCCTTTTTCCTCACATCCAATTAGTGGGCAAGTCACTTTGTTCCTTCTCATATATGCTATTTTATCTCCATTTTGCCCCGTCCTATTGAATTAACCATGTACTATTCTTTCTGCCTCCAATTTTTTCCCTTTCCACTGCTCCATACACTTTCTTCTTAGTTTTCCTTATTACTTTGCTGTTATTTTTGAAACACAATCTTATCTTGCTACTTCCCTACCATAATAGTTACTTTTGCTTCAGGTAAAGACTGAGTTCTTTAGGACAGAAGGCAATGTACCATTGGAGCCTCCTGAACTCCCTTTAAAGGTACTTCCAAGAATTTAAACATGCTACTTCTGTTTACAACTTATCGGTTAGAACTTGGTCACATGGGCAAACCTAGCTGCCAGGGAAAATGGGGAATGTGTAACTTCTTGAGAGCACTTTTAAAGGGAGGCTTTTTTCTCCTTTCTGATGGTCGGAAAGCAGCTATGATGATTGGAATCTGAGTGTCTATCTTGGACCTCAAGGTAGAACCTCTGAGTTAAAGGTCTCAGAGCAACATGATAGATTGGGAAAACCCCACTCCAGTCTTGGTCTGTTTACTTCCATAGTTTTTTTTTTCTTCCTTTTTGGCTTTGAGAGGGAAATAATCTTTTAAAATTAATGCTACTTTGTGCTGTCACTCACAAATGTCCCTAATCTGAAATAATATGGCAATAAAGGGCTAGTCAGATCATCCTTGTTTATCTTCCTGCAATTTAATACTTCTCACATCTGCCACTGTAATGGATTTTGGAATAAATATATATAGTTATTAAAATAAAACCTCCTGATATTAACAAATGGAGTGAGATAAATTGTAGTTGTAATGCTAAGTAGTTACTGTGGAGCAAGTTGCTGCCGGGTGCTTAGTGGGACTACAGACTCAGGAGCTCCTGCACCACTATACATGCTTTCTTTTAAAGAAAGTCGATCACACTTATAATAACTATACACACACAGAACTATATACGGCAGAATTTTAAGTTGACTTGTTATTCTTCCTGGGAAGTATTCATGCTACACATAAAACATAATTCTTTACTATTGTCTCAGGAAGCACAAACTGAAATTCGAGCTAGAATGAATGCCTTTGATGATTCCCACCCTATCGAATATTTCAGCAATTAGAAGAGAAAAGAGGATTTCACAGTCTTTTGAAGGTCTTTACAAAGAAATAATATAAAGCAGAAGGGGTTTCTAATAGTCATACCCATTTAATCCTGGGCTGACTCTGTTCTTCCCACTAAATACAACAAGAGGCAAGTTAATGACACAAAGAGATTCATTTGATCCTTTTTTTCTGTATTGCAGTAGTTGTGGGTTTACAGAATTCCATATACCACCCCACCACCAATACCTTGCTTTGGTGTGGAACATTTGTTACATTAATGATATCACATTTTTATAATTGTACCATTAATTAAAGTCCATGGTTAACTTAGGGTTCACTTTGAGTACCATAAAACTGACTTCCACAACAGCTGCACCATTTTACATTGACACCAGCAAAGAATGAGTGTCCCTCTTTCTCCACCTCACCTCCAACACTCGTTATTTTCTGTCGTTTTTTT
>PVKH010020308.1:0-14616 GCA_004027955.1 Chaetophractus vellerosus | reverse complement strand
ACCTATCTTCCAGACTCTAGCTCTGTGAGTCTGCTCAATTCACTTAATTCACATCAGTGAGTTCATGTAATATTTGTCCTTCAGTGCCTGGCTTACTTCACTCAACATAAGGTCCTCAAGATTCATCCGTGTTATCCCGTGTGTTAAAACTGTATTCCTTCTTACAGATGAGTAATATTCCATTGTATATATATACCACAATTTGTTTATCAGATTTATTATTCTTTTCCACTTATCATTTTCCTATTTCCTACTTTTTGATAGGGAAAACTCTTACTACTCTTTTTTTCAGTTTTCTTAATAATTCACAACTTTGTGATTTTCTATACAAAAGTTTTCAATTAATTTGTTCTAACATACACAGCTCCAAGGGAATTTGGGATTCTGATGAGAATTGCATCAATTTTGTAATTTCACTTGGGAAGAATTGGCACGTTTTTGATATTGACTTCCCAAGCAAGAATATGGTATGAATTTTCCATTTACTCCGGTTTTCTTTCTGCCTTACAGCAAAGGCTTAGGGATCTTGTCATAAAAATTTTCTAACTTGTTAAAATTTATTTCCAAATATCCTATTTTTTGTTGCCATTGTGGAGTAAATCATTTTATTATTTCGTTTTTAATAAGTTCTTGCTTATTCAAAGGAAAATTACTAATTTTTTAATGTCAACCTTTCAAGTTAATCTTTTAACTTGACTCAGTTTTAAAATTGAAGCTCTTGGATTTTTAGGACTTCCTTTCATCTGCAAATAATGATTTTTGCCTCTTCTTTGAGGGCTCCATAGTGACACAGTTTGTTATACCACTGAGAAACTTATTTTTCCTTGCTAGGGCTTCATGAGGCTTACTGGTTATACGTAAGGGATTTGCATCATATTACCTAAGTATGCATCCACATCCCTGCTCCCCCATCAAATAGCTCTGAGATCTTGGGCAAGTTATTCAACCTCTCTGGACTTCAGCTTCCCCATCAAGAAAATGTGGGTAATACTAGTACTTAACTCAGTGCACAAAGTACCTGGCACATTAAGCCCTATATTAAGTCTTAATTAATTATATTAAGCACACATTATCTCCTGCAAGCCTCAAAACGACTTTAAAAAGTGTGGCTATCTCCACTCTACAAATGAGGAAATTTAGAGAAATCAAGCAAAGTGCCCATTGTCACTCGGTCTAGAAAATAATGCTCAATCAATCAATTCATACCCAGGCGTGATTTAATTCACGCTGAGGCATCATTTAACTCGTACCAAATCGTTATTAATTCATTTTAAATAGTGTTGGCGTTTTACCACAGAGCAAAAATGTATCAAAGCAAAAGCTCGGGTCTCTGGTAAATTGCCTCTCAGGCTTCATCCAGGACGCGCGGAAAGAGCCGAGCGCGCTCGGAAATCTTCGCCTCGTCTTCGGCAATAATCGTCTCAGGGCGGGGTTCGCGCGACGGCACGTTTTTAACGCAAGGCATTGTGGGACGGGCAGCCAGTGCGGCCGCAGCTGCCATTTTAGGGAAGTCTTGTCGTTGTGGCCTTCTCGTACAAGGCGGCCTTCGTGGTGGTTGTAGGTTTCAGGCGACGGTAAAAAATCATCTGGCTGGTACCTTTTTCTTCCTCTGGTGTCGCTAGAACGGCTAGTCCGCGTTCGAAGGCGGAGGCGATAGAAGCCGGGAGCGTTTGAAGACAGGCCAGCGGTTAGTCCCAGCGTCTCCTGGAAGGATGGGTCGGTCTCGGAGCCGGAGTTCGTCCCGTTCCAAACACACCAAGAGCAGCAAACACAACAAGAAGCGTAGCCGGTCCCGGTCACGGTCCCGGGACAAGGAACGAGTGCGGAAGCGTTCCAAATCCCGGGAAAGTAAACGGAACCGCCGACGGGAGTCGCGGTCCCGCTCGCGCTCCACCAACACAGCAGTGTCCCGGCGCGAGCGAGAACGGGAACGCGCTTCGTCCCCGCCCGACCGAATCGACATCTTCGGGCGCACGGTGAGCAAGCGGAGCAGTCTGGACGAGAAGCAGAAACGAGAGGAGGAGGAGAAGAAAGCAGAGTTTGAGCGACAGCGAAAAATGTGAGTGTTTTTACTGACTGAAGGGGGGTAGGTGAGGGAGCCGGACTGGGGAGGGGCTTCAGAATGAGCCGCGGAGGCTGGAACGGTGCTGGCAGCCTTGGTGTAGGGAAAGCCTCGGGGTATGACAGGCGCACGAGTTGGCTGGGAAGGAAAACTGGTCTAGAGCTGGAAAGGCTTAGAGGGAAGAAAGCGATTTTGGCGCGAGAAGAGGAGAGAGCAGGAAGTAGGGGGTGGGGTTCTGAGTGAGGTCTGAGCCTCGATCGGCGGGTAAAGATGGGGGAAAAAGCCTGCCTGAAGATACGGATTGTGAGCGTTTGCAAACCCGATTGAGAATAGTAGAAAGGAATTTACCGGTGTGATGCAAATCCCAGCTGACCAGAAGCATTCTTCTATTGGAGTTTAAATTTGGGACAGGGCTTACTTTCGAAAATAGAACACTTCCGGTAGCCCAACAGTACACCCTCCCCAAAATTATAGTGTATTCGTATTTTTAAATGTCTCGGTTGCTTTTCTTTTCCTGGGTATACTCCCCGCCCCCTTTTTTGGAGGCGCAAAAATGCGCAAACCTAAGTGTACAGTACAATAAGTTTTGACACTTGGATTCACCTGGGTAACCACCATCCCAATCAAAGCTTACCCCTTTTATTATTTTTTGCTTCATATTCCGCTGTAGCAAACTTGTATGTAATCCTGGTATTTGTTTCCTCGTTCGGTATGCTTGTGTTTAGGAGGCACTTAAATGTTCGCTTTGTTTTTGCATTATATATGTATTGGATTTTTATGCAGGAAATTAGAGTTACAGTAAGGTTCCTTACTTGAAATGCCATTTGGGTAAAATCACGTGTTTCTGAAAAAGTTACCCCGCTCTATCTTCGGAAATAAGACTAGGTGTGGATAGTTCCAAACTAAACTTTTGGTTTTAAAATGCAGGGTTTTGTATTTTACTGTAAGAACATGGTACTCTGATAGTGTGGGTATTCATCTCCCAGAAGCCACATTGAAAAGTGAAGTTAGGTAGATGTGCTAATTCTCCCAATTTAACCAGCCATCCTTGTCCAGTTCTTTAGTTGATGTTTAAAAGTGCTCTTGAGGCAGAAAAATTAACTGAATTTAAGATTTTCCTGAGATCAGTTTATGTGTACTAAATTGCCTGGGGGTGGGGCGGGGTTACATTTTTCTGCAGTTGGCTATGTAATGTGTAGATATTTCCACATAGCCTTTTTTCAAAAGCAGACATACTAACAGGTGTAGGGGACTGGAAAATTAATATTTCAAAGGAAGCAGTACCTGGAGCTCCTTTGCTGTCAACTTTCCATGATTTTAAAATTTATGCAACTCTTTAATTTTTCCTGTGCTACATAGAGCTGTCAAAGATATATTTATGTGTGTTTATGTATATATATGTGAAAACCTAATGAAAATAATTGTTTCACAATAAACCTAGATTATATAGAATCCAGCTTTTTGGTCTAGAACAAGAAGCTTAATTGTAAATATATAGCTCTCATAACTATTGACATTTGAAAAATTACCCAAGACATCTGAGATAATGTTTACCTGTGGAAACAAAGGAGACCTCCAATGGGTAATGACCTGCTTTTTAACTAGACCTGTAGCAAAAGTGAAAGGAAACCTGGTATGCAAGGAGTAATTAGAGGCATTTAGCAAGCTACCCGTGATCAGCAGATAAGACAGCCAGGAATTAGTGATGGGAAATAGAAGAGCTATACAGTTCTAGGTTGAGAAAAGATGCAAATTTCCATTAGCATTTATACTTACTTGTTATGCAGTAGGACTACTTAATATGGTCTAGTGCCTTGGAAGAATGCAAAAGAAACAATGGAAAGACATAGGTGTTGGTGTCATGGAGATGGTGGATGGAAGTTGTCTCTGTCTTCAAGTTCCTCTTGGTTAGTTCATGCAACTAATATTTATTGAGCATTTAATAAGTGCCAGGCACTCTACTAGATACTGTAATAAAGATGGTGTGCTACTCTCCTCCAGGCAATAATCTAGCTGGGAAGACATAATTAGGTAATTAGATAGTGTAGCAGATTTAGTGCTGTGCCTGTACAGAGGAAGCTTCTTGGATGGGTAAATACTTTAGTGGTCCTAAAGAAGAGGTGGAGGATATAAGAATAAGAGACTGTCAGGCTGGGCATAGGAAGAGACATGTGGACCAAATGAGAGCTCCTTCCCTCACACTCCTAGAATAAAAGGATGAAGGGGAAATGTTTTTAAATTGATGTAATTAGGAATGTTGACTGGAATATGAAGTTCTACAAGTACTAAAGTCATAGAATGACCCGAGAGGTAAATACAGGCCAAAAGTCATGCCATGTTAAGAAGCTGGGTTTCATCTGGTGCTGTAGAAAAAAGTAGGGGAAGGTTTTAAGCAGGTAAATGACAACCTTTTTCTTTTTTTCTTTTCTTTTTTTAAAATGATCGCTACTATGTAGAAGGTTGAAACTAGTGAAGAGGCAGGGTTAGCAGTAAGTTTGCATAATCGTGAGGGCAGTTGGAATGGAAAAGAGTGACAGATTTAATTGCCCTTTTGGGCAAATAAATCGGATGTTTTGGGCATGAGGGCAAAGAAATACTGTTGTCGTGCTTATATAGTAAGTAACTATGTATTAGGAACAATTAAACTGTCATGAACTTGGTGCATAGTGGATAAGGGAGAGGGCATTGTTGGCAGTAGTTTTGGCTAGACTGAGTTTATTCAAAGTTGATAATGAGGAATTGAAGCCTTAGATCTTGTGTCAGTGAACCTTGAGAGTAAATGTAATGACCCAGGTAGAGTCTGGAAAGAAAAAGAGCAGGTGGTTCAAGCTATTGAAATAACCTTGGGTAATGTCTATATTTACCATTGGGTGGAGAAAGAAAACCCCCCGTGGAATCAGAAAAGGTGCTTGGTAAGTTTGGAAACCAGATTGAATAAGTCACCTACCTTTGAGCTTTTTTTATCTGTGAAATCAGATAGAACTTGTCTTGCTTATTGTGAGGATTAGAGATAAAGCATTTAACGCATCCAGAAGGTGCTTTGGTCTATATTGGCTCTCAGGAAATAATTTTAATTCAGTTGATATACATGCCACTCTAAATTTAAGAAGTGATCCTATGAGTTATGGTCTTATGCATTGAAAGATAGGACCTTAAAAAAAATTGTGACTTTCTTATATTTGAATTCACATTGTTCAAAATTCAGCTCAAAAGATCTCCCTCTCATCCCTGTGTTCCAGCCCCTGAGTATGTATATACTACTCTCTCCTCCACCAGTATTATCATTTTCTTATGCATTTTTCAGAGATGCTATATGCATGTTGGGAAAACGAGCAGCTAAAATGACTTGCAAAAAAGCAAATCAGGAAAATGTTAATGGCTTAGTAATGTACTTTCTTTCTTTCTTTCTTTCTTTTTGAAAAACCAAAAACAAATACACTTTAATCACATATCAAGATTTCAATTTAAATGCTATTTGGGGTGCACAGAAAGTAATTTACTTTAGGTTGTGATTATCTGAAGTTCAGGTGTTCTTAATGTTTAACTGCAAGACAGACTGAGAGCCTTCTAAAGCCAAAAAGGGAGCAGTGCCATCTGATATAATTAAATTGTCTAAACTGAACTATGATCTATATGAGTAACTGTTAGAAATAGAAGAATACTTGGTGGGCAGCAGATGGAGCTCCAGTGGTTGAGTGCTTGCCTCTCAAGTACCAGATCCCAGATTTAATCCCCCCGTAACTCCTTTTTAAAAAAAAAAAAAAAAACAAAAAACAAAACAAAACTTGGTGAACTAATAAATATCGAAAGCAAAGAAGAGTTTTTCTGAGCAAATTCAGTCTACGGAACTACATGTTTTTTGAAGTTTTGGGCTCTTAGAAGCCATAAGATCTAACTGATCTAGCGGGCAGACCGCCTTTTGAGAAGGCAGGCTGCTGTGGGTGGGGCAGAGCCGCCATGGGCAGGGCAAAAAGCCACCACAGGCAGGGCAAGTCGCCTGCGAACAGAGCAGAGCCGCCTGCAAGCGGGGCAAGCTGCCTGGGAGCTGACTCAGCATGTGGCCGCAAGGGGCAGGGGGGAGACAAAGCAGACACAGAAGAACGCAAAAATGAACACAGCAAGAAAAGCAGAAAGGGGAGGATATGTAACAACAATAAAAAAAGTTAGAAAACGATACATCTTTTGTTAGAGACTAATGACCAAAAGTTTTTTTCAAGAAAGTTTTAGTGCATCATATAGAAGTTTCCATAACATCATTATGATGATAAATTTGCCATTGATAAACTTATGTTTAATTTAGCTGTACATGTAGCCCATTGATTTTCTGAATTATGTGTATGGGGAGGGGTGATATTCAGCTTTAACTTTTTCAACGCTGTTTCTAAAAATTGGTTTAAAACAAAGTAGCATTTTTTAAAAAAAAAACCTTAACAAGGATAGTAACAGCAAAAACTACATTCTTGCAAGAACTTGTAGAGGACCAACTCTGTCCTGACTCCCTAACCTTGCCTAGGACACATACCCAACGCTTAATTGCAGCCTGACCCAGGTCATGGTGGTACTTCCTATACCTGGTTCCTCCAGGAACAGAGAGAGATAAACAGCCTGTGAGAAACTCCATGAGCCTGTGCTGTTTTTCACCTTCCCAGTTAGGCATGGGTCTTTCCATCTGCCTCCCCTGTGGGCTGTAAAACTTAGAATTGGCTCTTTAACTCATAGCCTGTGCTGGCATCTGGCTTCTCTAATTTGGTGTCAGTCTGTGGGACTAGAGACCCAGAGAGGTAAGACCATGCTGAGCTGGCTTTTGCTGCAAATAATAAATTTATTTAGGCTTGTTAGCATTGCTGCTAGCCTAATAGTGAAGCTTAAGACTCAAATAGCCATTGAGTGATTGCTATTGCTTCGGAACTGCTTGACCACTTGACAAAAACTCTGAATTATGTACAAGATCTCTTTCACCTTTAACAAAATTCCTAAGTTAATTTGGCAACTTTTCTACAGATAAGCTAACCAAAGGCTTTATTTTATTCTTTTCTTCCTTTCCATTTTTTTGGGAAGTTGTAACTGGAACTGTTTTTGTATTATCCTTCTTTTGTATAGTCAGTAGAATGCTCCTGTTAGCATTGATTATCAAGAGTTGAATTGTACTGTTTCTGAAATTGTTAAAGTTTCTTCTTAGGCTTCTCTACATTTACTGATTTCAAAGGATCCAATTAGCAAAATGTATGTGGCGTGTTTGTGTATACCTTTAAAACATATGAAAACTTTCTAACTTATACAAAAGTAGAGAGACTATTATAATAAATCCTTACACTTATCATCAAGATTGAGCAACAAGCTTTATGTGTTTCATCAATCACTTCTTTCTCTTTGACTGAAGTAAGAGAAATAACATTTTTAGATTTGAAATGTTCTTTAGACCTATAGTTTAATTTCCATCAAGATCACTGCCTGATTTCCTTTAGATAATCCTGGTAATTTTTTTTTTAAAGATTTATTTATTTTATTACATATCTCCCCTTCCCCCCGCTGCGGCGACGCGCCGAGAGTGGTCACTGCGCAGGCGCGGCTTTCCCCGCTTGTGGGCGGTCTCTACGTCCATTCACGGCGGGCTTTCAGTTCGCGGGTGGCTGGCTGCGCTCCATTCGCGGGCGACCTGCCCTGCCTGTGGCGGCTCTTGCCCTGTCCGTGGCAGCTTCTTGCCCTGCCCATGGCGGCTCCGGCCTGCTCATGGCGGCTTGCCATTCTCAAGGCGGTCTGCCCGCTAGGAGAGGTCCCCGGGAATCGAACCTGGGGCCTCCCATGTGGTATGCCGGTGCCCTATCCACTGGGCTATCGAGCCGGCCCCCCTGGTAATTAATTTTTAGTTTGGACTGGGTATCTCTTTTCTCTTTTTCCGGGTTGCTATAGATATAGGCTTATCGAAACTACCCTAATACTATGTTGATTAGAAGTTTAAAAAAAGGCAGAGGAACATAGAGGAAATCTTAGGCTTTCATGACCTTGAAGAAAAAAAATCACCAATGAGCCTGAGAAGTAGGTAACAGCCCTCAGAATTGGTGTAGTGCATATCTAGAACCTTAAAGGAAAATAAGGCTTTCTCAAGTAGCTACTGTCTCACAGAAAATGTAAAGAAGATAAAGTAGAAACTGAAATGAATCAGAGTAAAGATAACTTGATGATAGTATGGTATCCCTCTGAATAAATAACAGCAGTTGAGAATGAAAGTGGGATTTGGATCACCCTCAAGAATAGAGTTGAGTAGAAGTGGATTTGGGGTATATAAAGGTCACTTAGAAACTATAAATTCTTTACTAAACATAACTTGAATAACTGTCTCATACATCTGTATGTCAAATGAGTCATTAAAAGATATAAATGTTAATGGGTGTTACTTAATTTTGTAGGTTGTGAGAAAGTTGAAACATGAATAAATTGGTTTCTTAGAGATTAGTTTCTTGCAGAGCCACTGAATTCATTCATTCAGTGCAAATTATTGTCTAAATTAATGCTATCTAATAAAAGTAGAATATGTGCTACATATATAATTTTTAAATTTCCTAGTAGCTATATTAGAACAGTAAAAAAAACAGTAAAATTAATTTTATTCTATTTCCTGCATATGCAAAATATTATCAGTTCAAAATATTAACAAATAAAAAATATTTGAGGTCCTTTATATTCTTTTTCTTCATACGAAGTCTTCAACATGGTCTAGACATGTCACTAGTGAGTATCAAAGGTATAAAAAGTGCAAGGGTTTCCACTATAGTATCTAGATAAATCTCAATGTTTTCAGCATGGAATTTTATTTTGAGTAAATAAGTTGGTTTATAATGTCTAGATCAGATTTACATAATTAAAACAGTAGTACTGTGTTTCATTGAACTTTATAATTTATAAAAATATATTTTCACACTATTTTTAATATCTAGAGGAGTTTTTAATTGAAAATCAGTTAACAAAAGGAAGAAAAGATACAGTAAAGGGTTTAAAGTTAAGAACCTGAATAAGTTGGTCTATATTTTCACTAAAAGCTACATTACTATTACCTTAGCACTCTGAATCTCTGAGTTTGTTTATTCCACCTTTGCTTCATGGGAGGAGGGGAGGGGGGAACGACAAAACTGAATTTAGTCATTCTGAATTGCCTGCTACACAAACGTTTCTCCTGTTTGGTCTGTAGCTCAACTGAGTGGCTTGGCAAATGAGCAAAATCATATATTTCAATTGTTTGTCTTCTCAAGCTAAAGCTGGCCACAAAAGTAGATATCATATTTACTCTACAATTCCTGAGTTAAAATTTATGAGTTAAGCTCTTTGTGTATACCAGTAATTTTCCATTTAGAAAGTGATAAAGAAAAAAGAAACTCAATTTTATATTAATTTGCTTTTCTGTATCACTTACCTTAAATGTTGCATGAATATGAATTCTAAAATCATTGGAATATATAACCAAGCCCAGTGGTTTTATATACTTATAACTTGTTTTGTTTAATGTCTTGATTTATTTTTTATATTTTATTAAGTCATTTTTTCAACTTTGTTTGCTAGTCGGCAGCAGGAAATAGAAGAAAAACTCATCGAAGAAGAGACAGCACGAAGAGTGGAAGAATTGGTGGCAAAGAGGGTAGAGGAAGAATTGGAGAAGAGGAAGGATGAAATTGAGAGAGAAGTTCTCCGAAGGGTGGAAGAAGCCAAGCGCATCATGGAAAAGCAGTTGCTCGAAGAACTCGAGCGACAGAGACAAGCTGAGCTTGCAGCACAAAAAGCTAGAGAGGTAACGCTCGGTCGTTTGGAAAGTAGAGACAGTCCATGGCAAAACTTTCAGTGTCGGGTTGTGCCTCTTGCTCAGTTCAGAAAGAGATGGAATACAGACTATCTAATTCCTTTCTCATCTAAACTTACATTGCTGCGAAAGTTAATTTTTTAGCCTATTCAGAAGTGCTGACTGATGCTTAAAAGTGATTTTCATAAAACATATTCAAGGATACTTTTTGATTTAATGGACCTGGCCTACATATTTGAGAAGTGTTTGAAACTTTTGCCATGGCTGCAGGACTTACATTTCTTTTTTGGGAGGGTGGGGGGAGACAGGGAGTGGTAAAGGGGAAAGGTTAAAATCCACCTATGGTTATGTATTCTTCTTTTCTGCTTATCACTCTGTTACCTAGACTGTGAGAGGCTTTTTGCCTTCAGTCAGATTAAAAAGAGCAGGGCCTAACATTGAGTGACAGCACCTGCTTTTTATAAATAGGTTTTCTTACTCTTCTTTTTCCCCTTCTTTTATCCCTTACCTCCTCCCCCAAATCCTGTTTCAACACAATGGACTAATTCTAGCATTCTGATCATAAGGCCCTCCATTTTCCTAATGTGTTTCAAAGAATCTTTTTAGGAAAAATGTCCAGATTATTCATCCACCTTTTTAGTATCTACTAACAACTCCTTTTTTTCTCTAGAGAGTTATGAAGGAACAGGTTGTCCTTGTCTGGAGTCAAGCTAAACACATGATTTGTTTTATCAGCAGCTGGAGCAGAAGTTGAAAATGTCTTTCTGTGAAACAGTAATTTGCTACTGAAGCTTTATGGCTTATTTGCACTGATTACTCCAGGATCCTAAAATTTGTTGAAAGTCACTGAAACACTCAGGACAATTACTTTGCAGCACTGAGTGTCCTTCAACATAGTTTGATAAATAAATATGAATTCTATTGGTATATGCCATAGGAAATCCTATGTTGTGTGTTCTTGAACTCATAATATTTGACTTAAAATAAATGACTCATCGTCATTTTTAATCTTGTCATTGTTGTGGACAAGTTGACATATTACATTTCTTTGCAGTAAGCTTAGCTTTTAAATGCATTTTATATACAATATACATATACATGTGTATATTTATGGAGGATTTCACAGGCCTGTAAAATTGAATGCATGAAATTTTTGTTCATATATCAGTGCTTTTAATAATGAAAAATTTTTTGGAGTAATGGTGCTGTCTTGTAGCGAATTATTAATCATAGTAAGATTTTTTTCTCTTCATTTGCTTTTTGTTTCATATTAACAATTTTTTTTTTTACACGGACACAACCCTCTGACAGTCTTTCCAAATACTAAAATCATTTGAATATGTATGCTGTGATCTGAACACTGCCCAAACCATCAAGCAATCTTCATATAGTTTGCATTATAAAATCTCATTAAATTTTCCAAGAAAAAATAAACTACAGAATTTTATTTCCTGACCATGCATCCCCTGGATTCCTGAATTTCAGTTCAGACTGTAGATGACAATATAAGCTGCCTTTAGAAATTGTCAACATCTGAATGTTAAGTCCATTTCCCCATGGAAGAAGCCCTTAGTTCCATGAAGTATGGATTACCATTTGTATTTTTCACTAACAGTAAATGTATTTTTCTTATTAATTGTTTGCCTTAGGAATGATGAATTACATTTTTTGTTCCTTCTTACCATAAACATCTGCATTCCTCAGCTCAACCTTCCTTGTATGTTGTTTCTTTATAAATGGTTGAGCTGCTGATGCAGGTATTGCCAAGCTAACAGTACAAATCATTTTAAAGAGGAAGCTGGCGCGTATGGCAGCCGAGGAGCACACTCTGCAGGACACTGGACAAGACAGTAAATATTCAACTTTTAATGCTGATTAAAGGAGTATAGGTAAAGAATACGTAGGTATACATAATTGGTGAGACAAATATTCACTTTATTTATATTTTATATATTATTTTTTTAATTTGGTAAATACTATCCAGTTTTGTAGTTGTCCTTGTTGATTTGTGTGATATTAAAGTATTAGTAATAATTGCCAGGAAACTATCATTAGGGAGGGTTTAGTTGGTTGCTGTTTGGACTGGGAGGGATGATTTAAAATTAGTGCTAGAAACCAATTTTAGTGGCTGCACAGTTTATCATTTTGTCAGACAGAAGGTAGCTATAAAGCTACCCTGTAAGTCAGATGAAAAAGTTCAGAGGAAGATTAGTAAATATTTATCAATAAAAATGAATATTTTATTTTTCTAACATATTAACATGTCCTCCCCTTTAGGAGGAAGAACGTGCAAAACGTGAGGAACTAGAGCGAATACTGGAAGAGAATAACCGAAAAATTGCAGAAGCACAAGCCAAACTGGTAAGTATAAAGTATACATGAAAAATATTTCCCACTTTATTTTTTTCAAATTTTGTGGGATGATTTTGTGCTGTATAATGTGACTTTGTTTTCTAGGGTTTTCAGGGCTGCTTTAAGATCTTGAGATAAGAGTAAGAATAGTTGACTAGATTTTGCCTACTGCCTACCAGAAGAGTCTTAAGCTATCTAGAAATTGTTGTTATCTTTCATTTGGAAGGAATTCCGTATTTTGCAGTGGTTTAAAACAGGCTTCCAGAGAAAATTGTAATAGCCCTATCCTAATTTTTTTCTATCTTAAATCTGTTCATATTTTTCTGCCCCAAAAAAGCAAACCACGAAAGCTTGGAGGTATTTAAATCGGGTCAGGCAAGATTTCACTTTACATAGTTACCATGTTATCAACCACCAGATAGAATAGATAGTATATATTTGATATTTTATACAAAATTTACTAAGTTATGTTTCTTGTTCCTAGCTTGTAAGTGACCAAGGTATAAACTTAGATAATTATAGTATGCTAATTGAAGGACAGTTGTTTCTAAAGTAGGGGTTCTTAACAAGGGGTCAGTGAGCTTGAATTTAAATTTAAAAGAAAAACCATTATTCTTGTGGTGCAGATGTGATATATTTATTAAATAATACACAGTATAGTGTAGACTTAGTAAGGGGTTCGTCGTTTTCGTTTGACTGGCAAAGAGGTCCATGGAACAAAAAAGGTTCAGAACATCTAGAGCATGATTTTCTGAAAAGATAGTGTACTCTAGATGAGAGTCAGTATTGGGAATACCCTAGGCAATTTAGTGAGCATGTGGCACAATCAATTCTTCGTGAATGTCACTGGGTTTTGTTTTTTTTTTTCAATAAATATATATTTTTTATTTATTTTTAAAAGATACTTAGATTACATAAAATGTTATATAAAAAACTATTAAGGGATTCCCATATGCCCCACTCCCCAGAACTCCCACTTTTCCCCACATTAACAGCTTCTTTCATTAATATGGTACATTCATTGCAATTGATGAACACATTTTAGAACATTGCCACTAAGCATGGGTTATACTATACAATGTAGTTTAAACTCTCTCCCACTCAATTCTGTAGGTTATGGCAAGATATATTATGGCCTGTGTCTGTCATTGCAATGTCGCTCAAGTCAATTCCAAGTCCTGAAAAATGCCCCTATATTGCACCTTTTTTTTCCCCTCTCCCTTACTTCATGACCAGTGGCACTGTCTCCACATCAATGATATAATTTCTTCCATTGCTAGAATCACAATAAGTCTATACTAGAATACCAGTAAGTCTACTCTAGTCCTTTCTGGGTTCTTTTGAAGGCCATAATAGAAGGGGAAAACTTGACCACTACTTTCCTGGTAAAAGACCCTAAAGTCTGATTAGGTAGAAAAAGGTGATTTGAATGTGAGGAGTCATTATAAGATATATCATTACATGCTCATAAATAAGTATGTGATAATACTTTTATGAGTGATTCCATACAAGGACAGAATTCCAGTGCAGACAGGAGAAAGCAAAATGGAAAGTGTGATCTTAAATTGAGCTTAAAGGTTAAGATTTTGAAGCGTAAATACAGTCTGTTTTGTGAGGCATGGGCATTCCAGAAGAGGGTAACAGTATGATTGATACCTAAAGCACTGAAGCAGAATTACCAAGCAGGTTGGACTAGAATTCCTCTTGATGTAATAAGAGATTTGAGAGATATGGGAATTCATTTTATGGGTGACCTGGAATGCCACCCTAGAACAAAATTCCTCAACTTAGTATGCTCTGCCAAGATCTTGATCCCCTCTGACTATCTGGTGCCTAGGGACATCTTAAGTCTCCTTATATTCTTCTAGTAGCCTTATCTTTTTAGCCATTTAAGCCATAAAAATACTACTTTCTGTGTATTCCTTCTGGGAAAAGATTGGCAAGCATATTCTAGAGAAGTGCTTCTCAAGTAGTGTTAAATGACCACTTTTTGGTTTTGTCTTATAATCTCAGTTCATTTCACACCTCTGCTTTTGTAAAATACAGTTGTGTTTGCTTCACAATGTAAAAAATATGCAAGAAATGTGGACAGTTCATCATTCTGTATATTACATAATGCAAGAAGAATGGGAAGCATTCTAGCTTCTAGAAGGGGAGGGGAAGGATGGCCAAATATAAATATTCCTATAATCTTTATAGGGAACTTATATATAAAGAGCAATTTGGAGAAAATGGACAAGGCACTAAGTTCTCATAAGGAATTTCATGTATTGATGGTGGAGACAAGGATAACCTCCAAGAAACATTAGCTAATAATATGGAAATAGTTGGTATGTGGTATGGGTAATATGAGAAAATTAACATAAATTATGTCACACTGAAGTGGTCTGGGAAACCTTCTTAGAAGAGGTAC
>PVKH010020307.1:0-14619 GCA_004027955.1 Chaetophractus vellerosus | reverse complement strand
TTGAAAAACTTGTTCCCGGGGTTTGGGCTAAAACTAACTCTCCAGAAGTAGCCAGTCACCAACATCCCTTCTAGCTATAGAAATCTGAAACTTACAAAACAATTTAACTGTTTCCAATACACAAATGGTAAGATAAAGAATAAACATTTTTGTTATAGGGAGAAATTGGGATGCTAAACATAAATCCTGGATCCCCCACAGTTCAGTAAACCTGCAAGGCATCCTCCATTCAATTTCAAAGTCTAAGAGTCATTCTCAAGATGATGGTTTCTTTTCCCTGGGGCCACATGGGAACCCACACTTTCCACATGCTTGTCCAACAGCCATCCTCTTGGTTCCACCCTCATCAAGAATCTGGCAGAGACTGAGCTCCAGACCTTATCCTCCAAGAATGTTGGGGTGATTGCCACACATTACCCAATCTTTGGGATAGAGTCTTAGCACCCCTAGTACAGTGAGGTAAAGACAACATTCTCCTTAACATTTGGCATAAAGGCTCAATTCTCTCAGAGCATTGAGTTGACCACCTGGCCTTCCCTAACATTTGGCATACAGGTTCAACCCTCTCAGCACAATGGGTTGATCACCTCCTTCTCTAATCTATGGGGGAGAGGAGCACCCCTCTGAGACCTATGGGTGCTAACCTCAACCACCCTAATCTTTGAGGAATGTGCTCCACACTCTCTGTACCCTGGGGTGGCAAGACTCTCCCATAACATCAGGTGGGAGCATCCACCCTCTTAAGCTTCTCAGGCAAACTCACCCTCTCTGGACATGTGGGTGGGGCTCCTTTCTTGGCCCAAGGTGATGTCTTAATTCCGGATATCAGCTTCCATGGTTTTCTCCTTAAAGCTGTTTCTCCTTCAATGTCTCCTGTCCATATCCTTTTTAGTCCAAGTGAACAGTGATTTTGTGCATACAGTGTTCTGAAAAACTTTTTTGGTTTAGCATGCAGGAAGCAGGGGTCCAAGGCATGAGACAGTAAGACTTTCCACAAGTCTTTCCAAGATAACTGCATCTTCAATTCTGATTTACAAGTTCCATGTTTAGCTAAGTCTTCAGATGGGGCACTTTCACCTGGAAACTTGATTTCCAGAAACTTGGAATCAGTTTCTGTTTTCTTTGTACCTAAAAGTTCAGTCCTTACTGTATTTCACTCATCTAGTATTTTGCTATAAGCTGCAAGGAGAAGCCAAGCCACATTCTCCAAGTTTACTTTGGAAAGTACTTCTTCAGCTAAATGCTCAAGTTTGCCATTTTCAAATTCTTTCTTCCAAATAACACCAGGAGTTAATCTTGCTAAGTTTTCTGCAACTTTATAACATGGATTGCCTTTCCTTAAGTTTCCAATAATAGTTTCATCATTTACTTCTAAGGCATCATAAAAAGTTTCTTTAGCATCCATATTGCTATCGACAGTCTGTTCAAAATGATTAGGTCTTTTCCACCAAGCACTTCACAATTCCTCCAAAAATACCCCTTACCCATTTATAAAACCATTCCCATATTTTGGTAATTACAAAAAGCACTCATGCCACTCCTTAGTACCAAATTCTGTATTAGTCAGCCAAAGGTGTGCCTTTGCAAATATACCAATAGTTGGTTGGTCTTTATAAAGGGTTTTTATTTTGGTTAGAAGCTTACAGTTACCAGGCCACAAAGCATAAGTTTCTTCCCTCACCAAATTCCACGTGTTGGAGCAAGACAGCCACTGACATTTGCCATGGTTCAGGCTTTTTGGGTTCCTCTCTTCCTAGGGCTGCAGCTGTAGACTATCAGGTGAATGGATCACTTCTCTTCTCCTGGGGTATCCTCTCCAACATCAGAACTGCTTCTCAAATCTGCTCCCTCTGTCTTTGGCCTTGCCTTTTATACTTGAGGCCACACCCACCAAGGGGTGGGGCTCAATACCCTACTGACATGGCCCAGTCAACACCCTAATCATAATCCAACCATGTTCAGATGAACAGACCAGTTTACAAGCATGATTCAATATGGATTTTTGGAATTCATAATTACATCAAACCATAACAGTCACCAATAATCTTCCAACAGAGAATAGTCCAGACCAGAATGCTTTACAGGTGAATTCTACCAAGCATTTAAGAAGAATCACAAATTCTCTTTAAACTCTTCCAAAATTTTGAAGAGAAGAGAAAATTACCCTATACATTTTATGAAGCTAACATCATGCTAATGCCAAAACCAGATGAGGATATTACAAGAAGAAAATGGCAGACCAATCTCTAATGAACATAAATGCAAAATTTCTCAACAACATACTTGCAAAAAGAATCCAACAGCATATTAAAATCATTATACAGCACAAACAAGCAGGATTTATTCCTGGTATGAAAGGGTGGTTTAACACAAGAAAATTAATTAACATAATATACATTAACAAATTGATGGAGAAAAAACACCTGATCATCTGAATAGATGGATAAAAGGAATTTGGAAAAAAATCAGCTACTGTTCTTAATAAAAATACTTTGAATTTTAGCAGACTTGAAACACTTAATCTTCAGTTCATTGGACTCAGCCAGCACAACTAACTAGAAGATGATGATGGACAATCCACATCCCAAGAAACAGGGAATATCTGCAACTGCAAGCAAGATAATAGTTTCATGCATATGTCACATGGGACCTAATCCCCCTCTCAGTTAGAAGCATAATGGGCACCACCATCCACAAATCCTTAAGATTTGGAAATGAATAATGGATAAAGTAGACTTATTATTATTCTAGCAATGGAAGAACTCTTATCAATGATATAAAGGCAGTGGCCACCAGAGATTCTGATGGATGGGAGAGGGAAGAAGGGGTATAATATGGGGCCATGTTCAGGATATTGGCATTGTTCTGTATGACATTGTAGTACAGATACAGGCCATTGTATATTTTGTCATAACCTAAAAAATTGTGCAGGACAGGGTGTAAACTATACTGTAAACTGTAATCCATAGTAGAAATTCTTCAATATGTGTTTATCTATTGTATCAAATATACCACACTAATGAGGGATGCTGCTGATGTGGGAAATTGTGGGAGTGGGAGGGTGTTGGGTATATGGGAATCCCTTATATTTTTATGTAACATTTATGTCATCTAAAGCTTCTTTAAAAATAAAAATATTAATAAAAAATGAAAAATAAGAATTAAGGTAAAGTTTCAGAATATGCTAAAGGGTATATGAAAAACCCACAGCCAACATCATGCCAAATAGGGAAAGGGTGAAAACTTTTCCTTTAATATTGGCAATAAGACAACAATGCCCACTGTCATCACTGTTATTCAACATTTTATTGGAAGTTCTACCTTGAGTAATTATTCAAGGAAAAAAATGGTATCTGTTACAGTTTGATGTAATTGTGAATTCCAAAAATCCATATTGAATCATGCTTGTAAGTGGATCTGTTTATCTGGGCATGATTGGGTTATGATTAGGGCCATTGACTGGGCCACATCAGGAGGGAATTGAGCCCTGCCCCTCAGTGGATATGGTCTCAAGTATAAAAGGCAAGGAAAAAGACAGAGGGAGCAGGTTTTGAGAAGCAGATTTTTGAGAAGCAGTTCTGAGGTTGGAGAGGATGCCCCAGGAGAAGAGAAATGAGCCATTCTCCTGATAGTCTACAGCTGATCTTGTGGTGGAAGTGCTAAGCTCAGAGAGAAACACAGCTCTGGGAGGAGAGGAACCCAAAAGGCCTGAGCCCTGGAAGACATTGGCAGCTGTCTTGCTCCAACACGTGGACTTTGGTTAGGGAAGAAACTTAGGCATTGTGGCCTGGTAACTGTAAGCTTCTACCCCAAATAAATACCCTTTATAAAAAACAAACAATTATTGGTATATTTGCAAAGGCACTCCTTTGGCTGACTAATACAGCATCCAAATAGGAAAAGTGGAAGTAAAACTCTATGTGCAGATGATATGATCCTTTATTTAGAAAATACAGAAAGGTCTAAGACAATGTTACTTGAGGTAACACTTTTGCACTTCAAAGAGCTCTGTCAAAAGGGTGAAAAGGCAGCCAACTCAATGGGAAAATACTTGGAAATCACATATCAAGGGGATTAATATCCATGATATATAAAGAGATGCTAGAATTCAACAATAAAAGATAACCTGATTAAAAAATGGAGAAAAGGCTTGCATAGGCATTTTTCCAATGAGGAAATACAAATGATCAAGAAGTACATGAAAAAATGTTCAACACCACTGGCTATTAGGGAAATGCAAAATAAAACTACTATGAAATATCATTTCACATCTTTAGGAAGGGTCACTATTAAAAAGATGGAATACAATCAAAGCATAATATGGACAGCACTGTATAGTAATATATTAATAGTCTTCCAGTAATACATTATGTGAAAGAAACTAGACAAAATGCACTACCTAATGTTTGACTTCCAAATGTACAAAATCTAAATACAAATAAAGTAGAAAGATGGAAACAGAATAGTAAATATGTACAGCAGGTGAGGCATTGAAAACCTGAGAGGTGATTACTAAGTGATAGATTTTTTGTCTATTTTGTTCATTATTATTATTATTATTATTGGAATAATGAAAATGCTCTAATAATGATTGAAGTGATGAATGCACAGCTATGTGATTATACAAAATACCATTGATTCTATGCTTTGCATGGATTGTATTCATTATTACTATATATCAATAAAATTGATTTTTAAAAAAATCATAGCAAAGAAGTTAGTGGCAATCACTTGGTAGACCAATCAGCTATAGCAGCCACCAAACAGAAGGGAAAGCCTTCAGAAATTATAGGACCTTTATTCACTCAATACCTAAAGGAAACTAATCTTAAAACAGTTGGAAAACCTGTTTATACTGATAAGGACTTGCAGAGGGCCCAAGAATGGAATTTCACTAAAGATTAGGAGGATAGATAAACCATGATGCCTTAGGAGAACCCTGGGAAGACTGTCAAATTAATAAGCTCTTTCTCCCTGAGAACTTAA
Source organism: Chaetophractus vellerosus (assembly GCA_004027955.1). NCBI lineage: Eukaryota > Metazoa > Chordata > Mammalia > Cingulata > Chlamyphoridae > Chaetophractus > Chaetophractus vellerosus. The sequence continues at coordinate 9,633 of PVKH010020307.1, read as the reverse complement.
TAAAGTCCACTGTTTCACATTTTCACAAACAAACTCATTGTGGAAGAGAGACTATGTTCTAATGGTTATCAAAATTTCTATTTGGGCCAAACCTATGAAAGATGGTTTAAGCTGTAAATTCTCAATGCACTATTTGTGCCAAAATTAACCCTTAATATCCCATAAGCCCTTATACCACCTATTTTTGTCTTTTAGAATTGATGTATCTTTGCCATTGCTGCAAAAATATTACAATATTGTTTTTAACTAACGTTTTGCCACCCATGTTGTGTTAATTGTATAGATAAGATAGGGTTGGAAAGAGATTTTACTGTGTATACTTTGTAAAATTAGAAGTTGCCATTGTTAAAAAACAAAACCCTCAAACTAATACTTTAACTTTAAAGTATAGAGTACAATCTGGGAGCCTAGGAGGAGAAGAGAATTGGCAAACTGACTTCATTGCAATGCCCCAAGTGCTAGGAAATTTGCAATATTTGCTAGTATTTGTAGACACCTTCACTGGACTTGGATAGCACAGGAAGGTTACTTTTTACTTCTCACTGAATAGATGTAAGAAGTGGAAATCTATATCATAATCAATCCACTACCATTATTGAAAACTATGAGAATCTTGATGACTATATTAGCATCAACCTGTTATCCCAACTCTTTGATTTACTTGGCTGTCAAGTAAAACAATATCCATGCCCCTTGTGAGACAATGTGGGTAAACACTTCAAGCCCATGACAAGTTTTATGCCCCCATTATTGTCCCTAAAAGCACAAAGTATGCCTGGTCATTTGGGAAGAATATATATATCCCTTTTCATGGCATAGAAGTCTGGCCCAGTATCTCTAATGCCTAATATATATTATAGTAAACAAATGAACTCATCTCAAATCCTAAATCTAACCTCATTCCAACTCTTCAACTAAAAAAACCAGCAGAAATGAGACACCATTCCATATTCACTTGAAGAAAAGCAAGGCACTGGCTTTGATATTCTGTGCATATTTCTTCCACTTATGACTACATAGACTTAAAAACTGCCATTAAAAATGAAAAGTAACAAAGCAAATTCCTGTTTTCCCCTCCTTAGCAAGTTCTGGGTTTCCAGTCCTTAGCAAGTTATTTTATTTTACTCCCTAAAAATTCTGTTTTTTTTTTCTTCTCAAGATTTTGTCCCCAACAGACTTGCTATATTATTTCTTCAAAATTTGAGATTAGTTCCACTGGTCCACATGAGTTATGCTCAATTTCCTCAGTTACCAAAACACAGATTCCATTGAAAAAAAAAGTTGAATTCTAGCAAGCAAGAATAAGCCCTATTATTTACCAGTCTTTTATCCTTGTAGTCTCTATGGTTCTCAATACTAATTCCAGAATAGAGGTGGGAAGTGTCCTCAAAGAGTTCTCTTTCAGCAAGAAATCAATGCAATTAGGAAAATCTTGATTTTCCTCCTCATATTTTATTGTAGTACTGCTGGTGTCTTATAAATTGTTACATACTTTGCTGCCAGGTCATAGATTCTTTCTGGATTTCCTATCTGAAGATAACAGTTTTCTGGCCATATTACTCAGGGTTTCCAGTCTACCTTTCAAGAATTATATTAGAGTATCTGTACAGATGACAACCCACTCTGAACTTTCTTCATGGGGCTTTCCCCAATAGATACTCATTAGGAGGAGAGATGAAAGGATGTTAATGGAAACTCAAACCAGAAGTAAAAATAACTAATAATATTCAGAAAAGCTGAAATTTCAAGTCAAAATTTAATGAAAACATATCTTTGGTTTGGCAAAATGATTAAACCCAAGAGGTAAGTAAATGCTAATTTTAAAAATTTCACTTTGAAATATTTCAAACATACATGACAGTTTTAAAGTAATACAAAATCCATACAGAGAACTCCAACATACCCACCCACCCAGGTAATCAGTTCCAATGACTTTTAGTATTTTCTTACATTTTCTGCACCATTCTATCTCTATCTATCAATCTTAATGTATCTACCCATCTATCTCTATCTCTTAATCTGTCTCTCAAATTATTTTCTAGATATTTGAGTGTAGGTTGTATGCATCATGCACCTTGATCACATGATACTTACTTCCATGTGCTTGTCTGAGGACAAGGATACTCACTTATGTAAACACCTTAAGTAGAGTTACCAGCTTTAGGAAATTTACCACTGATATAAAATTTAAAGTCTATATTAAAAATTCATTCGTGTGTGTCAATAATATCATTCTGAGCTCTTCCTTCCCCACTTTTAGTTCCATCCAAGTTCTTGTTTCCCATTTAATTGTTTCTTTAGGTCAATCTTTTTTAAATTGTGGAAACATATATCACATAAGCATTCCCAACTCAAACCCTTCCAACCATAAAATCCAGTAGGATATCATTTACAATATTGTGCTACTTTCACCACCACCATTTCCAGAACACTACTATCATCCAATGACTTACCATGCTCACATTATGAATTAAATTTCCATTCCCACTCTGCTTCCATTAAATTGTACTGTACTTTCTGTCTCTATGAATTTTCATATTCTAACTGCTCATATGAGTGTAATTATTCAATATCTGCTCTTTTGTGTCTCATATTTCACACAATGTGATGTCTTCAAAGTTGCTGCAGTAATTGTTTTATCCATGATCTTTTCTAAATTGAAAACTTTCTTAGCTACATAATTCCTTTCTTTTTTTTCAGTTATTTAATATATATATATATATATATATAAGTATTTAGATTACATAAATATTACATAAAATATAGGGCATTCCCATATGCCTGCTTCCTACACCTCCCACATTTTCCCACAATAACAACATCTTTCATTAGTGTGGTAAATTTGAGGCAATTAATGAAACTATTTTAGAGCATTGCCTCTAAGCATGGATTACAATTTACATTGTAGTTTACACTCTCTCCCACACAATTTTGTAGGTTATGGCAAGATATGTAATGGCCTGAATCTCTCATTGTACTGTCATTCAGGAAAATTCCCATGTCCCCAAAATGCCCCCATATTTCACCTGTATTTCCCTCTCCCTGTCCTCAGAATCACTGGTGGCCACTGCCTCCACATGAATGATATAATTTCTTCCATTGCTAGAATCACAATAAGTCTTTAGCAGAAAACCAGTAAGTCTACTTTACTCCATAGTTCATTACCCAATTGTGAAGATTCAGGATGGTAATGCCCACTCAATCTGTAGTTGAGAGGAGACTTTGATCTCATGGGGCAGATGGATGGGACTTTCTTGCTTACAGTTGTAGACCATTTTGGTTCCTTAGGATGGGTCATTGTCCATCATCATCTTCTTGTTAGTTGTCCTGGGTGAGTCCAATGAACTGGAGAGTAGGTATTGCAACTCCAAAGAGATTCAGGGCCCAGGTGTCACATGGAAAACCCAGAGATTAATGTCTCTTGTATGTACACCTACAAACTCTAGCACCAACTATAGTTTCAAATAAAAGGGACAGAAGAGGCATGTGTAGAGAAATCACATCTGAGTCCAATTCTGTCACACTAGGAGGCACAAACTCCAAAGTAAGGCCACTGGAAAGACACCAAAATCTGGAGCTAGCTATCTTCCATGACCACAGGACCTGGGTGTCTCCAGAGCCCTTAGGAACCCCACTATTTGGGATAGTATCTACCTTAGCCATCTATGAGATCCTGCTGAGACATGCATAAGCATTACCGCTCTGATGACCTCCTGGCTCACTATGAAGTCTTTTAGCCATATAAACTCATTTAGGTTTAACTTTTCCCCCTTTTATTTAAGGTCTTTTTCCAATTATATCACCAGCTGGTGCTTGTTAGTAATCCCTCAGTGCCAGGGAGGCGCATCTCTGGGAGTCATGTCCCTTGCTGGGAAGAATGTAATGCATTTATATGCTGAGTTCAGCTTAGAGAGAGCCCACATTTGAGCAACAAGGAGGTTCTAAGGAGATAACTCTTAATCACTCTACAACACTAGGCTAAGTTTCTAATTCAATAGCAAAATTCTCATAAGCATAGTCATTAATATCAAGGGCCCATCAGTGGATCATCTTTCTTCACTGGTCATTGACCCTGTACTTGGAGGATTGTGGCTGTTCCATTAGAGAATATGGCAGAGCTCCCCAGGATGGGAATTCAATAATCTTCAGTTTTGTGACTCTCTACCCACTGTGGCATTGCCCCATGAACATTTGTACATATTTATTTACATTTTATGTATGCCCAGGTGAACTTCCTACCGTGCATTCCCCTTCGCTGACACCCCACTTATTGATCCTTCCCTGCCGTAGTTGTAATGCTTCTGTGATCCAAACCCTTTAAAAAAATGAATTCAAGAATATTGCCAAATTTGCTCAATAGGAAAATGAAATAATGATATAGGTTTAAACATAAGAAATAAAACGCATAATAATTTAGAGAAACTAAAACTAAAATAATTTTTTTAAAATGGGGCATTTTAAAAATGAAAAAATATTTTAAAAATAAAATCAAACAAAAAATTAATTTTTTTGAAGTTTTACCTTTAATCACTGTAATATTAGTTGTCCTGTATGGACAGTGGCATTTTCTTCCATTTCTTACCCAGTGTCCTAATTTTTAAAAAATATTGTATTCAAAGAAGTTTTAAGTCACTGTAAGGTTACATAGATCAGAGGGGACTCCCATATATCCAACATCCTCCCTCTTTTCCCTTTCTCTATTAATAATTTTTTTCATGTGGATGGTGTATTTGTTACAACTGATGTATAAATATTAAAACATGGCTACCAATCATGGTCAGTGATTCACATTATAGTATACATTTTAGACCATGCAGTTTTATTATTTTTTGATGAAATTTAACATGGCCTGTATCCATCATTTCATGATCATGGAGAACACTCCCATTGCCCCCAAATACCCCCTCTTCAATCTATTCTATTCCTCCCTCCCTCTCCCTTTGGGGCCCATGGTGACCACCAGGCTTCACTCCTTGAAGGACAAGATTCATAGATACTTACAACAACACTGAAGGCTGGGCACATTAGTCTGTCCTCCCCTATTAGGAACTGCTTATGTTCTCAAGAGACACCCACCCCCTATTTGAGAACCTATAGGATTTCCCCAGGATGAGAGTCCAACTCCTTCCCACACATTATATGGTTCACCCCCCCACTGATACACCACATTATGACAAAATAACCACTCACATACTCTCTAGAAGACTGTCCTAATTGCTCCCTGTCCCAAATGCTCCCATTCAGCACCCTAACCAGTAATGCTTCCTTGTTATATTGACAAAAGTGTTTTCTCAACATTGTAGTTTGTACCCACATATCCTGTGTTCACCTATTCCCTCCCCCAACTCTCCTCCCAGTTAGTTGGATCATCCAACCCATCCCCCCCAACCTACCCACCTGTGAAGTTGCACCGTCCAAACCAATATTATTCCTATACACCTGTCATATCTCTTCATTGCACAACTACTCACTTCCACCTTATTATAGATTTTGCCCATATGGGTGTTGGCTCACAAGCTTCTTCTCCCTTCCTATTTCCTGTCAATCTATCTTCCAGACTCTAGCTCTCTGAGAAAGCTCAAATTGCTTAATTAATATCAGAGCAATCATGTAATATTTGTCTTTCAATGCCTGGCTTGCTTCAATCAACATAAGGTCCACAGGATTCACCCATGTTTTCCCATGTGTTAGTACTATATTCCTTCTTACAGCTGAGTAATATCCCACTGTATGTATATACCACATTTTGTTTATCCATTCATCTGTTGATGGACATTTGGGTTGATTCCAACTTTTGGCAATAGTGGATCATGCCACTATGAACATTGGTGTGCATATATCTTTTCATGCCCTTGTTTTCATGTCCCCTGGGTATATTCCCAGCAGCGGAATCGCTGGGTCATATGTCTGATTTTAGTTAGTTTTTGAGGAACTGCCAGACGGTCCTCCACAATGGCTGGACCATTCTACATTCAAAGGATCAGTGAAGGAGGGTTCCCGTTCCTCCATATCCTCTCCAGAACTTGTAGTCCTCTGTTTTTCAATGGCTGCCAGCCTAATGGGTGTAAGGTGGTATGTCATTGTAGTTTTGATTTGCATTTCCCTAAGAGTTAGCGATGTTGAGCATCTTTTCATGTGTTTTTTTTTTAGCCATTTATATTTCTTCTTTGGAGAAGTATCTCATCAAATCACTAGCCCATTTTTAATGGGTTGTTTGTCATTTTTATTTTTGAGATAAAGGATTTCTTTATATATGCTGGACACTAGGCTCCTATCAGATATATGGTTACCAAATATTTTCTCTCATTGGGCAGGCTTTCTTTTCATTTTCTTGACAAATTCCTTTGAAGTGCAAATGGTTTTAATTTTGAGAAAGTCTCATTTTTCCATTTTAATTTCACTGCCCATGCTTTGGGTATGAAGTTCATGAAACCAGTTCCTAATACAAGGTCCTGTAGATGCTTCCCTACATTATATTCCAACGTCTTTAAGGTCTTGGCTCTTATATTTAGATCTTTGATCCATCTTGAGTTGATTTTTCTATGAGGTGTGAGATGGTGTTCCTCTTTCATTTTTTGGATACGAATATCCAGTTCTCCAAGAACCATTTGTTGAAGAGGGTGTTCTCTCCCAGTTGAGTGGGATAAAGAGATGGAAGTTAAGCAATGCATTCTTAGACAAACTGTGGGTCAAGGAGGAAATGTCAAAAGAAATCAGTAACTACCATGAAGTGAATTAAAATGAGAACAGAACATATCAAAACCTATGGGATGCAGCAAAACCTACACTGAGAGGGAAACTCATAGTCATAAATGCATATATCAAAAAAAGAAGAAAGAGCTAAAATTGAAGACCTAACTGCAGACCTAGAGGAATTAGAAAAAGAACAACAAACCTCCCCAAAAGGAATAAAAAAAGGAAATAACAAATTTAGAGCAGAACTTAATGAAACAGAAAATAAGGAAGCACTAGAAAAAAATAAACAAAACCAAAAGTTGGTTCCTCAAGAAGATCAATAAAATTGACAAACCACTTAGCTAGACTAACAAAGAAAAAAAGAGAGAAGATGCAAATACACGAAATAAGAAATGAGGAATGGGATACCACCAGTGACCCCACAGAAATAAAGAGTATCATAAAAGGATGCTTTGAAAAATTATATACCAACAAGAAGGATAATTTAGAGGAAATGCACAAATTCCTAAAAACACACAAGCTGCCTACATTGATGAAAGAAGAAACTGATGAACTCAAAAGTCCAATCACAAGTAAAGAGATAGAATTAGTCATCAAAAACCTCCCAACTAAGAAAACCCAGGACCAGATGGCCTCACAGGTGAATTATACCAAACATTTTGGAAAGAACTAACACCAATCCTGCTTCATCTCTTCCAAAAATTAGAAGTAGAAGGAGCAATGCCTAATGAATTCTATGATGCCAACATTACCCTAATATGAAAGCCCAACAATGATTCCACAAGAAAGGAAAATTAAAGACCAATCTCTCTAATGAATCTAGATGTTAAAATCCTCAACAAAATACTTGCTAATCCTATTTTCTGTGCAGGGTTTCTGAATTGTTCAGGACCTGTGTGTCCTGTTTTCCTTCTAATTTCTCCCTGTGGGAATGAAATGTTTATCCTATGCCTGTCACTCCTTTATATATTGAAAATAAGTAACTTGATCTGTAGATTTCACAGATCCACAGACAGAAATGAATTCTGCCCATACCCATCACTGATTTTGATGAAAATTTCTACTAAGCATTGTTTTTTTCTGAAATGACTTAATACTTTTGGGATATTGTGATGGAATTAATGTATTTTGCATATGGAAAGAACCTGTCTTTTTTAGGTCCAGATGATCAAGTGTGGCAGTTTGAAGCTATATGTACCACAGACAACATGTTCTTAAAGTTAATTCATTCCTGTGGGTGTAAACCCATTTTAAGTAGGGATTTTTTTTAGGTTACTTCCCTTAGGGTGTGACCCACATCAATTAGGACAGGTATTTGTCCTATTACTGAAGTCCTATATGAGTGGAATGAATACACAGGGAGGGAAAGCCACAGGAGCAAGAATCAGAAAGCAATGAAATATGGAAGAAAAGGTAGAGACCAGCAGATGCCACCATGTGCCTAGCCATGTGGCAGAGGAGCCAAGTATTGCTGGTCACTGGTCATAAGGAAGAAAGCATCACCTTGATGATAACTTCATTTGGATAATTTTCCTTGAGTCTAACCATTTTGTTTAAGCCCAACCTACTCCATGCTATTTTTATGGAGCAGCATGTGAAACTAAAACAATATTATTCTAATAGTATGGCTTTGAATTATAAAATGTCATCCTGGTATGAGAGGTCACAGTAGGCATTAAAGAGAAATAGAAGACACACAATTAAAAAGATAAAGACAATGCATAGCAGGATTGAATGTGTTGTTGAATGAATAAAATGAAATACAATTTAGAGTAAAATTCTAGATATATAGGTATGGTTATAAATTTCCAAATCTTTGATTCCAAACTAGGAGAGAGCACACTGTGCTTATCTGTGCCAGGCTTTTACTTCTTCCCCTTTCTCACCATGGTTCATCTTGTCCAGACTTCCTCATGCAATGCACCCCAGCATTACAGAAAACTCAGCTGCTAAATATGCTTTGAAAAAGTGTCCTCAAGGCCTGTAAGAGAGTGTTCTTACCTACAAGGAGATGAAGAACATGTTTTACTTCTCCACATAAACTTTATGTAGTTGTTTATCCTTAATTATTAAACAAAATTTAAATATTATGACTGGTCTTAGGAAAGTTCTCACATGACTGAGGGATGTACAATCTGTTTTATAGGAAATAAAAATCATTCTTTCTCCTGTGAAACACCTGTAGACATCAGTTGTGATGATGAACCCTGACTTTGATGCCTGACTTGAAATGAAGCCATTCTTTCTTCTCTTCCCTTCCTTGGAGCTGCTACTGGCCAGAAGATCACAGTCTGTGTTTTTGAAAACAATAAACAAGTGTTTATCTTTGACTAGCACACTGTATTAAGAAAAGTTTATTATACGGACTTATATAAATCTGTTTATATAACTCCAATTCAGAATGAGTTTCTTATATTTCATACATTTTCATATGACTCATCAAGATTTTTAGGCCCTCAAATAATTTTGCCTGTGTTTGTTGGTGTCCTGTGGTTTAAAAAATCACAAGGCCAGGCCCATGGACCACATGCAGTACAGGGGTGTTCTAGTCAGGGTTCTCTCGGGAAACAGAATCAACACGAGATCTCTGTTAAAAATATAAGATTTTATAAGAGTCTCTCACGTGACCGTGGGGATACACAAGTCCAGGTTCCGCCGGCAGGCTGCAAGCCAGGGGCTCCAATGAAAGACTGATGAAGGGTCCTCGATGAGTTCCTGGGAGAAGTTTGCTCTCAAATGACGAGCTGGGAAATTCTCTCCGAATGTTGAAATCAGTTCCCTTTTATAAGCAGTCAACTGAATGGATAACAGCGTCATCCATTCTTCATCCAATCTTGCTGATTGATGCAGATGCAATTAGCCCCAGGCTTGCTGGACCCAACAGCTGGACACAATTACCTGGCCAAGTTGACACATTAGCCTAGCCATCACAGTCCA
>PVKH010020306.1:0-14638 GCA_004027955.1 Chaetophractus vellerosus | reverse complement strand
AACTATTTTCTTAATGCACTTACTATTCTCAAAAGGCCATACTCTACCTAAAGCTATTATTAATATCAACAAAAGATTATGTAAATTATCCATGTAAATGTACTTCAACAATTAAAGCCACACAGACATTCAAAGTTGAAGAACAAAAGCAAAGAAACTACCTCTAATTAGAGAACAATCACACACAGGCTTTAGGTCTCTTAGTAGCAGGTGGCAAGGGGCTTCTTAGTGCCTACTGTGTATATTTATGTATTTGACATAATTACCTTAATGCTTATAGAGCTGCATGTGTTAAATATATAAATATGAGACTCCTTAAAATTGATTCAGGTTTTTTTACCCACAAAAGGTCGCTCTCTATGTCTGTATATTCAAATCATTAATTAATGCAATCAGGTCAAAAACTAACATCATTTTGTCCTGCTTGCTATTATGGGCTTCAGGACCCACAGCTGCCTTCCATTAACTCTATCAGACTAGACTTGCATTTGCAGAGTGAGACCCATTGATTGTGTAAAAGAACATCAGTTTCCTCCTTTAACGACCAATGAGCTCCTTTCAAGAGCAGCTCAGTAGTGGTTATCACATTAAACTTCCAACAAGGACAAGCTGAGTTTCTAAAGCACGGCTTTAATCAGCATCACAAAGTCATGTGGGAGAAAGAATACTGGCCTGGGAATCAGACACCTTGTTGCTAATGCAGATTTACTAACTTGTTGTGTGGTCTTGGTATTAGAGACAGACTTTGGATCAAAATGAAATGGAATCGTTATTATAAATATATTTCATAAAAATAGATGGTTTTCTTTTTAGTGTGAAACATGTGGATAGTTTTGGTTTATTCCTTTTTCAAAAGGTAGATCCACAAATCAGATATGCAGAAATATAACTATTTTTAAACATCCAAAAATGTACGTTGTCTAGTAGTCCCTATTTCCATTGATGCTATAATACCCTTAATCTTGTTCTTTACTTGATGATTTATGATTTGCAATAACTGCTTAGGGTTAATAATCAGTCAATTTAGGATTCAAATACAGGATGCAAACTGAGTCATTTTTAACCGGTGGCTCTCAAACTTGAGCAGGCATAACAGTTATCTCGGGGTGCTTGATAAAGATGCAGATTCTGGTCCTCCAACAACCCCCTGGAGATTTGATTCTATAGCTCATGGAAGGGGTTTAGGAATCTGCTGGTTTGACAGGTTCTGAAAGGTGTTTTATGGGAACAGTGCAAAGACGACACTTTGGCAAACTCTGCTCATGCCAATGAGCTATAATTTTCTACTAACAACAAGCCTCCGCAGGCTTTGCCTTCTCAATCCTCTTAATTAGAAAACTTAGGCCATGGGCAGTGTGCCAAAATAAATAGAACACTAAAATGATCAAAGGACTTAAGTCTGAATATCGGCTTCCACAGTAGGCTCATGATCTGTAATTCAGTTCCTGAACCTGGGTTTTTCCAACTGCCTCACTGAGCTTTTCTTAGGATTAAATTAAATAATATTTGCAAAAGTTTCTAGCTAGTTAAAAATAGTATTACTATGTAGAATTGAGAGGAAAAATAGTATTGGAGAAGAGTAGCAAGAAATATTTATGAATGCCATTTAATCCAGTAATTATTTATTCATCATTCATTGATTTGCTCAACAGAAGTTTATAAAATACACACATACCCTATGCCAGACATTGAGTTTCATACTGGGGAGTCAGTGAACAATAGATATAGTTCCTACTGCATATTCTAGGGGCACTATAATTTAAGGAAATAATCTAAAATATAAAGACAATCCATAAACAAACAATAGCAGCATTAATAAAATAGAAGCACACTGTCTAACAGGGAAATTGTATATACACTGAGTGAAACACTACGCAGGCATGGAATGAAGACAATGTGGTAATCTGAAAAAAAAAAAAAGCTTATATCATGAAACAAAAATTAGGGTACACAGTTGTATGTATGCCATGATAATAAGTATATAAAAAGCAAATATATTCATAGGAGAGAAGAATGGTATAAAGTTGACCAAAATGAAATAGTAGTTAGGATAGTGCAATAATATTGAGTGACTTTAAAAATATATTTTCAATATTTAAAAACATGTTTTTACTACCAAGGAAAAAAATGTGACCCAATCCATTAACAGTAGTTATCTGTACAAGATGAGATTAGCAGGAGCTGTTATGTTCTATAGTACATAATTCCTTATTGGGTGTTTGAAATAAAAAAAATATAGAAAGAGTTTAAGTTAACAGAAGTTAAAACTGGACTGAAGCATTGGTTTCTTCTTTATCTAGTTCGGATAAAAGATATCCATAATGGGAATATATTATATTTAAAATCTGAAAAAAAAAAACCTTTAAAGTTAATTGTAACTATTTGGTTACAATGCCCAGTACGCAGTAAATCTAAAAATGTCAGATGATCCCAATGTTCTCCAACTTTGTGAGGTCTTTCTTGAGGCAAACAGCCCAAACAAATCTCTTCCAAGACCAGATGCACTGGGCTTGTATCCAAGCAGGCCATTGTGTTCCCTTCCTTTCCTGCAGTGTCCTCGTTAATGAAGCCCAGTATTTTGCCGGTCTAAGTGGAGTATCACCTGAAACTAACAGCAGATACCCAGTTTATGACTATAGAATTGATTGCTCTAAATGACTCCAAGATCTCGTTTCCTAGTCATATCTAATATGTTGGCACATATCATGCCATACCTACAGTTTGAATTATTTTTTCCCAGATGTGTTACTTTGGGCTTCATTCAAATCAACAGGCAGCTTTCTCCTCTGCCTTTGTAGCAGTGAGCTTGACAGGCAGAGGAAGGGGTAATATAGGCATATATTGGAGAAATTGCAGGTTCCCTTCCAGACCACCGCAATAGAATGAGTCACATGGATTTGTTTCCCAGTGCGTATTAAAGTTATGTTTACACACTACTGTAGCCTATTAGGTGTGCAATAGCATTACGTCTAAGAAACAATTCATATATCTTATTTTAAAAATACCTTACTGCTGATAATTTCTAGCCATTATCTGAGCCTTCAGTGAGTCATAATCTTTTTCCTGGTGGAGGGTCTTACTTTGATGTTGATGGCTGCTGACTGATCAGGGTGGCAGTTGCTAAAGGTTGAAGTGACCGTGGCAATTTCTTAAAGCAATGAAATCTGCTGCATCAACTGTGTCTTCCTCTCACAAAATATTTCTCTGTAGCATTCGATGCTATCTGATAGTATTTTACCTACAGTAGAACTTCTTTCAAAATTGGAGTCAACCCTCTCAAAGCTTGCAGCTGCTTTATCAACGAAGTTTAATACTCTAAGTCCTTTGTTGTCATTTCAACAATGTTCACAGTATTTTCACCCGTAGATTCCTTCTCAAGAAACCACTTTCTTTGCTCATCCATAAGAAGCAACTCCTCATCCACTCAAATTTTATCATGAGATTGCAGCAAGTCAAGCACATCTTCAGGCTCCACTTTAACTCTTGTTCTCTTGCTGTTTCCACCATATCTGCAGTTACTTCCTCCACTGAAATATTGAACCCCTCAAAGTTGTCCTCAAGGGTTGGAATCAGCTTCTTCCAAACTCCTGTTCACGTTGACATTTTGACCTCCTCCCATGAATCACAAATGTTCGTAAAGGCATCTAGAACGATGAATCCTTTTCAGAAGGTTTTCAGTTGACTTTGCCCAGATCCATTAGAGGAATCACTATCTATGGCAGCTATAGCCTTATGAAGACTTCATTTCATTTAAACTCTTAGGTCACTGCAGGGTTGTTATTGGCCTAATTTCAATATTGTTGTGTCTCAGGGACCTTCCTTTTATTAAATAACAAGCAGTTAATCACCCTTATTAAAGATAAAAATGAACTTCTAGTCAGAGCCTTAGACAAATGAGATAGAGGGTAAAATTCCAACTGAAAGAGTATGTATTTGATCCTTTATCCTGGACAATGTTTATTTTTATTTTTATTTTTAAAGAAGCTTTAGATTCCATAAATTTTACATAAAAAATATAGGGGATTCCCATATGCCCCACCCCCTCCCCTTCCCACACTTACCCATATTAACAACATCTTTCATTAGTGTAGTACATTTGTTACAATTGATGAACACATTGAAGCATTGCTACTAACCATGGACTACAGTTTACATTACAGTTTACACTCTGCTGCACACAATTTTGTAGGTTGTGAGAAAATATATAATGGCCTATATCCATCATTGCAATGTCATGCAGGACAATTCCAATCTGGACAATGATTTTTGTGTGCACATGCATTATTTCCATCAGAAGTCTTACAATATTAAAAACTGTAGGACTCATTACTCTACCCCTACATGCCTAAGTATCCCAAGTAGGATAACTTTTGCCCCAAAACAAAATCTCACAATAGTTCCCATGTCCACCCAGAGAAGAGTTAAAGGGCAATTCTTCTCCAAGTTAAGCCCTGCATTTGATGGGGGCGGGGGGAGAATTCTATTTGCCTTTAAGTTGAGGAGATTCTATTCTGTGAAGAGCAGAGTTGAGCAGAGCCCTTATTTGTATTGAGGTTGTTGATTTGTCTTCTAGGCTTAAGTAAACTTAAGAAAGTAAACTAGACAGACTGCCAAAGCTCACAGTGGGGCTTTGAGGTGAAATTATAATCAATGACTATAAAAGATATTCCCTAAGGTCATTTAACTCTCTCATCTTAATCTATTAACACAATTTGAAATTGTCTATTCAATATTTTGAAACCTAGGAAATAATTATGAGCACTGCCTTAGTAGAGTTCCCCTGGAAGCAGACCCTGAGCAAAGGAGTCCAAGGAAAATAGTATTTGGGATGTATAGGAAATATATTGGAAATATAAGAGAAAGATCAAAACATAAGGAAGTGGGAAAATGGTACAGGCAAGGAAAGCCAGAAAATAAAAAGTACATTATTAAGCCAGCTATTACAATGGGCAACAGAAACCTAATCACACAGACAAACTCTTAATTATGCAATGCACATAACTCAGAATTATCCCTCCAAGCAGCAAGTGTGTGGGTGTATTTATACATTGGACTGAAGAGTTTTGTGGAGGGCTACTCCTGGAAGGTGTTAATTCCATGGTACTTCTAGCCTTGCATGTGCACATGCAGCATGGCTTTCCACAATTCTAGAAATTTCCAAGAGTCTCATGGCCAGATACAGATACTGGGGTGCACAGAGGTCTGAAATATGTATTTGGGGTATTGATTGTGTCACTGTTGTCATTTTTATGTAGAATTCATTTACATTATGATATATTATGGTCAGAGTAGATAATTTTGGTTTGTTTTCTTTTTTTTTTTAATTTTTTTTAAAGATTTATTTATTTTATTACATATCTCCTCTTCCCCCCGCTGCGGCGACGCGCCGAGAGTGGTCACTGCACAGGCGCGGCTTTCCCCGCTTGTGGGCGGTCTCTGCGTCTGATCACGGCCGGCTTTCAGTTCGCGGGTGGCTGGCTGCGCTCCATCCGTAGGCGACCTGCCCTGCCCGTGGCGGCTCTTGCCATGTCCGTGGCAGCTTCTTGCCCTGCCCACGGCGGCTCCGGCCCGCCCATGGAGGCTTGCCATTCTCAAGGCGGTCTGCCCGCTAGGAGAGGTCCCCGGGAACCGAACCCGGGGCCTCCCATATGGTATGCCGGCGCCCTATCCACTGGGCTATCGAGCCGGCCCCCGGTTTGTTTTCTGATGTATACCAGAAACCATTTTTTTTTAAATTAGAAAAGTTGTAAGTTTACAGAAAAACCATGCAGAAAATAGTGTCCCCCCCACACACAGTTTTCCACATTAATATTTCACATTAGTGTGGTACTTTGTTACAATACATGAAACTATTGTTTTAATTATTAACCACAGTCCATAGTTTACATTAGGGTTCATTGTGTTGTACAGCATTATATTTAATTTTTACTCTAGTAACATAAACAACCTAAAATTACCCCTTTTAACCCACATTCAAATATTTAATTCAGTGGTGTGAATTACATTCACAATGTTGTGCTACCATCACCACCAATTACCAAAACTTTATGATTCCAAACAGAATAGAAACTGCCTTTTGATAAATCTACTTCCTTGTAATTTTCCATTTTTTCCCTAAAACCAAGGATTGCATAAAAAATTAATTTGTGTTTCTGGCACTGACTTATACAGATAGGGTGAGGTATAGTGGTTAAGAGGTCTATGCCTACAACCAGACTCTCTGAATTCAGTACTATGTCCAGACACTTACTGGCTGTGTACCATGAGCAAGTTCTTTGACCTCTCTCTGCCTCAATGTCCCCACCTATAGCACCAAGATAATAATTTGACCTACTTGACAGCACTGTGATGAAATTTGCATGAGTTAATACAAATAGCCTAAAATAGTGCCTGGTTCATAATAAGCCCCATGTAAGTCGTTAGTCGTTAGTTGTTAGTTCTTCATTTTTCATTCAACCATTTATTGAGCCTAATGCTCTGTGCCCCATGTTCCTCTTGACCCTGTAGATACAGAGATAAATAAGGTACATGGCAAAACTCCAGGTACTCAAGAGTCTTTTTACAAGGATTAATAGTTGATGGAAAATTTATAATTAAACATAAAATTATATCACAATGTAATATAAGCTGTAAGAGCACAGAATGGGGAAAAAACAACTGCTTGGGTGAAGCCAGGACAAGATTCTCAATTAGATAGAAAGCAGGCATGAGATGGTAAGGGATGATGGAGGCTCTGGTAAGGGAGGGCAACCTGCAAAAGGAAAAAGACTTGTGAACAAGCACAGTGCATTGGAGGAATTGTAAGAAATTAAGTGTGGCTAAAATTTGGGGTCTAATGTGAGAAGAAGTGGTAGGTCAGGACCAGGTAGAAATGTCTTTGTTCACCAAAAGAAAGAAAAGCCAGAGGTGGTATATTTTATAGGAAACAGCATCTCAATTTATTTCTAGAAAAAGAATTCGTGTGAAAGATTGATGAATCAAGGGAGCAAATTGTCTGCTGTAGCAACAGTGCAAATCAGAGATAATGAGGTAAACTAAGTCAGTGACAGTGGGGATGAAGAGCAAATAACAGGTTCTAAGAAATTTGGGGAGTTGGTGACTAATTGGATTGACTGGATGGTGGATAAGGAGCGTTCAGAAAGGAATTGATTTCTAGTTCTCAATACTTGGCTGCCATGCCATTTACGTACCTAAGGAATACAGACCATCAAGTTAGTGGTCCAGGGTGAGACCATGATGAGCTTGGATAATGACAGGGTCAATGTGGGATGCCTACAGGAAATTCAAGCAAAGGTATATATTTGGGCATCTTTGGATTTGGGAGACGTCAGCATGTGAGTATGTGAATAGTTGAACTCACACAGAAGTTGGGGCAGTTTGAAATTCATTTATAAATCTCAAAAAGAGAAAGATTATGTTTGGATCTAATAAATTCCTGTAGGTGTGAGGCCCTTTCAATTGTACTACATCAGTAAGATGTGACTCAGGTTGAGTCTCTGCCCTCTTGCTGGGTCTGATATAAATGGACACACAGAGACACACACAGGAAAAGGAAGCCACCATATTATATTGATCCTGCAATGAGTGAGAGAAGACTGCAGGAAAACAGAAGTCCTGGGAGGCTCAAAGAGCAGAGGCCCAGGGAGAGATGAGCCATATGCCTGATAGCTTGCAGCTAAACTCGGGAAGAAAGCAGAGCAGCTGAGCCTGAGAGGTCCAGAAAGAGACAAGCCCTATGCCTGGTTGCCCACAGCTGAGCTCTAGGAGATGAGGGGAAGGCAGAGACCTTGGCAGAGATCTGCAGCAATCTTGCTTCGCCACGTGGTTGGACAACAGGATCAACAGTAGCTGACTTTGGTGTAAAAGCACTTCTTTGGATTTGGATATTTCATAGCCTCAGAACTGCAAGCTTTTATCCCAAACAAATCCCCTTTATAAAAGCAAACCCATTTCTGGTACTTTGCATTGGCAGACCTATGTCATGTTTACACAGAAGATATACTCTATATGAAAATAAATCTTAAATGACGTACCTAAGGAATACAGACCATCAAGTTAGTGGTCCAGGGTGAGACCATGATGAGCTTTCGTGCCTCAGTTGCACCAAAACGAATATGTGATGTGAATATCTAATATAGCAAATAGCATCTCCCAAACCCAGCTTTTCAGTGAGTAGATTTTATATGGGAATCACTGTATAATACTTCCATGTTTCCAATAAAGTTTGGTGGCCATTTATTTTATGATGCCAATTCCAACACATTCACTCCAAATATCAACAGATAAAGTCATATCCTGATTCAAAATATATGAGCCATTATTAAACATTTTTTTTTGACAGTAATCTGACAGTGACTGATTACCAAGATTGATTTCACAGAGTGGCTGGCCAAGGAGTTCTTTCTTCTATGTTACCTTTTGTTTATTTACCCCAAAGATATGCCATTGATGAAGACTTTCCTAGATAAAGGAAGCATTAAGTTTTAGGCAAGTAGTTGTGTTCCTTTGCTAGAGCTCTAAAATAATGAGGCTGACTTTTTGTGTGTGTGACTTTTTTTCCCTGAGAAGTTGTGAGTTTACAAAACAATCATGCATACCATACAGGATGCCCATACATTGTCCCACCATCAACACCTTACATTGTTGTGACACATTTATTACAATTAATGAAAGAACATAATATTATTGCTATCTGTAGTCCATAGTTTATATTTGATGTGATTTCCTCACAAACCACCCTGTTATTAACACAATGAACTAGTACTGTATATTTGTTATAGTTCATGAGAAAACATTCTCATATTTGTACTGTTAACCACAGGCCATCATTACCATCGGGTTCAACTGTGTTATACAGCCTGCTGCATTATACAATACATCCAAAATGTACAGTCAGTGACTGTCAGTTTCATCACAGAATTGTGCTGTCATCCGCTCAGTCCATTTGAGAACATTGTCATTACTCCAAAAAGAGAACTCCAATACTCCATTATACACTCCCATTATTAACCTTTAGCATTGATATAGTATCTTCTTTGCCATTACTGTAAAAATACTGCAGTATTACTGTTAACTATAGTTTATGTTACATTAGTTGTATGTTACATTAGTTGTATTTTACCATGTATCTCCTTATTCTGAACACCTTGTAATCAAGGAACATTGTGTTTGTGCTATTAACCACAATCATCCTCCATCACCAAAACCACTATGCTATACGGTCCCTAGATTATCCTCTAAATTTCTTTCAATTGACATTAATTTCCCTAGACTACTCCATTATACTTACTATAATCTGTTACCATCAACTCAATTAATTTCCCACATTTACCATGCAACTTATTAAACATTCTACATATATTCAGCATCAGCCCCTCTTTTTCAACCCAAAATCTAACTCCTAGTATCATATACTCTATAGTTTAACTCCATGATTTGCTCATCATATTTAGTTCATTTTAGTGAGACCATACAATATTTGGCCTTTTGTGTCTGGCTTACTTAACTCAACATAATGTCTTCAAGATTCATCCATGTTGTCATATGCATCCCAACTTCATTTCTTTTTACAGCCACATTTTGTTTATTCATTCATTGGTTGCACGTATACACTACATTTTGTTTATCCATTCATTTTTTTTGATGGACACTTGGACTGGTTCCATCTTTTAGAAATTGTGAATAATGTTGCTGTGCATGTTGATGTGCAAATGTCTATTCATGTCCTTGCTTTCACTTCTTCTGAATATATTCCCAGTAGTGGGATTGTCAGATCATATGGCAGTTCTATATTTAGCTTCCTGAGGAACTGCCAAACTGTACTCCAAAGAGGCTGCACCATTTTACATTACCACCAATAGTGAAGGAGTGTTCTGATTTCTCCACATCCTGTCCATAAAAACATGTAGTTCTGTTTTTATGATGATGGCCATTCAACCAGGTGTGAAGCGGTATCTCATTTTGCTTTTGATTTGCACTTCCCTAATAGCAAGTGATGCTGAGCCTCTTTTCATGTGCTTTTTGGCCATTTGTGTTTCTTCTTTGGAAAAACGTCTGTTCAAGTCTTCTGCCCATTTTTTAATTGTGTTGCTTGTCTTTATCGTTGAGTTGTATGATCTCTTTATATAAAATAGAGATCATACCCCTATTGGATATGTGGTTTCTGAAAGTTTTCTCCCATTGCATAGGCTGCCTTTTTTAACTTCTTGAAGTCATTTGAAACACAAAAGTGTTTAATTTTAAGGAGGTCCCATTTAATTTTTCTTTTGTTTCTCTTGCTTTGGATATAAGGTTTAAGAGGCCACCAACACAAGATCTTGAAGATGTTACCCTACATTTTCCTCTAGGAGTATAATAATTCTGGCTTTTGTATTAAGGTCCTTGACCATTTTTTTTCCTTGATCCATTTTGAGTTAATTTTTGCATGAGGTGTGAGATAGGGGGTCCTCTTTCTTCTGGATATGGATACCTAGTTCTTCTAGCACCTTTTTTTGAATAGACTGTGTCTGACCCAACTGGGTGGTTTTGACAGGCTTGTCAAAAATCACTTAACTGTAGATGTGAGCATCTATTTCTGAATTCTCCATTCAATTCCATTGGTTAATATGTCTACTTTTATGCCAGTACTATGCTTTTTTGTTTTGTTTTGTTTTGTTTATTTAGCACTATAGCTAAGCAACATGCTTTAAAGTCAGGAAGTGAGAGTCCTCCAACTTCGTTATTTTTTAAAGACATTTTTGGCTAGTCCAGGCTCCATACCCTTCCAGATAAATTTGGTAATTGGCTTTTCCATTTCTGCAAAAAAGGCTGATGGGTTTTTTTTATTGGGATTGTGTTGAATATGTAAATCAGTTTGGATAGAATTGACATCTGAACAATAGTATTCCAATCCATGAACAAGGAATGTCTTCCATTTATTTAGGTCTTTTTGGTTTCTTCTAGCACTATTTTATAGTTTTCTGAATACAGGTCCTTTATGCCCTTGAACTTGTCTATCAGTTTTAGGAGCTTTCTTGTGATTTTTGGGGGGATTTTCTAGAAATAGGATATCATCAGTGAATAGTAATGTTTAACTTCTTCCTTTCCTATTTGGAGAACTTTAATATCTTTCTTGCCTAATTGCACTAGGTAGAATTTCTGGCACAATATTGAGTAACAGTAGCAACAATAGGCATCCTTGGTCTTATTTCTGATCTCAGCAGGAAAGCTTTCAGTCTTTCACCATTTCTTTTAGTAATGTTTTGTAGTTTTCACTATGTTAGCTGTGGATTTTTCATATATGTACTTACCATGTTGAGAAAGCTTCCTTCTATACGTGTCTTTTGGAGTGTTTTTATAAGGAAAGGATGCTGTATTTTGTCAAATGTCTTTTCTACAATCGAGATGTGGTTTTTCTTCTGCAATTTATTAATGTGGCTTATTACACTAATTGATTATCTTGTGTTGGACCACTCTTGCATACTTGGGCTAAAACCCACTTGGTCATGGTGTATAATTCTTTTAATGTGCTTTTGGATTCAGTTTTCTTAAGGACTTTTGTATCACATTCACTAGAGCTTGGTCTGTACTTTTTTTTTTTTTTGTAGTAATTGACTTTGGTAAAAGAGTGATATTGGCTTCATAGAATGAGTTTGGTAGCATTCCTTTCTATTCAATTTTTTGGAAGATCTTGAGCAAGACTGGTACTGACCTCTGAATGATTGGTAGAATTCACCTGTGAAGTCATCTGGTCCTGGGCTTTTAATTTTTGTGAGTTTTTTGATGCCTGATTCAATTTTTTTGAGGTCTTCTGTTTCTTTTAGGGTAAGTTAGGCTGTTTGTGTGTTTCTAGGAATTGTCCATTTCATCTATGTCATCTAGTTTGTTGGAGTACAGTTGTTAATAGTATCTGCTTATGACTTCTCTTATTTCTGTAAAGTCAGTGATGGTCACACCTCTCATTTCTGATTTTATTTGCATCTTGTTTTTTTTTTTTTTGTCAGTCTAGCTAGGGGTTTGTTGATTTTGTTGATCTTCGTGAAGAACTGACTTTTGCTTTTATTGATTCTTATTTTTTGTTCTCAATTTCATTTATTTATGCTCTGATCTTTATTATTTCTTTCTTTCAGCTTCTTTAGGGATTTATTTGCCGTTCTTTTTATAATTCCTCTAGATGTGCAGTTAGGTCTTCGATTTTAGCTCTTTCTTTTTTAAAGCAAGCATTGAAGGCTACAGATTTTCCCTCTCATTACTGCCTTTGCTGTATCCCATAGATTTTGATATGGTCTGTTCTCATTTTCATTCATTTTGCTATAGTTACTGATTTCTCTTGCAATTTCTTCTTTGATCCACTGATTATTTAGGAGCATGTTGTTTAATCTCCATATATTTGTGAGTTTTCCCTTTTTCCATCCATTATTGATTTCCAGCTTCATTCTATTATGACCAGAGAAATTGCTTTGTATAATTTCAATCTTTTTAAGTTTATTGAGACCTGTATTGTGTCCCAACATATGATCTATCCTTGAAAAGGTCCATGAGCCCTTGAGAACATATATCCTGCTGTTTTGGGATATAATGTTCTATAAATGTCTGTTAGGTTCATTTATCATAACATTCAAGCTCTGTTTCCTTATTTATCCAATGTTCAGATGTTCTATCCAATGCCGAGTCAGCTTCACCGGTGAGCGGTGGCCTTGCCCACTCGCGGGCAGCACTGCTCTGCTCACGGGCGGCTCTGCTCTGCTCGTAGGCGGCTCTGCTCTGCCCGTGGTGGCCTTGCCCTGGCCGTGGCGGCTTTTTTGTCCTGCCCATGGCAGCTCTGCCCTGCCCATGGCAACTTTGCCTTCTCAAGGCAGTCTGCCCACCCGGAGAGGTCCCCGGGAACCGAACCCGGGGCCTCCCCTGTGGTGAACTGGTGCCCTATCCACTGGGCTACAGCCGGCCCCCACTACTCTTAAATTTAATATAAGCCTTTGACAAGACCTCTTACCAAGGAAATTAACTTCAAATTTTAATAGATGCTAAAGCTTTTGAAAAACATATTTACCATTAGTTGTCTGCACAGTCATCATTAAAGGATCAAGAGATCCCCATTCAGGTTGGTTTATTACTAATTTAAGTCTCCTTGTCTTTTTTAATGTAATGTACACTTGGTATTTTTTTAGTTCATACCCTAAAGCCACAACCTTAATTTAACCATACATCACAGTTTTAGATAAACAGTTGAAAATATTAATGAACAAGTCTAAAAAAATATCCATGGACAATTTTGCATTAAAAATTAAATACCCTTTGGAATAAAGTCATGCAGGTTGATCATGACTGAATGCTGTTCTTTAAGGAAGGCCAATACCCTAAGTTTAATTGGTTCACATAAAAGGAGTCTTACGGATTCTTACTAAACAAAATTGGCAGAAACCTTTGGCTGAATGTTATCTTATCTAGACTTTTTACCACTTCATAAATGCTGTCAAAACAGACCAATGCTTAGTTATATGAATATAATTATATACAAAGTTGTTTGCTTTTCAGTACCTACTATGTACTGGGCAATATGCTAGACAGTAAACAAACCAGATCCAGACATCATTCTAACCCACAGAGTTTACAGTCTTGAAGTACAACATGAATGACATCTCATTCTCATAGATTTATTTTATTATTTTTATTTTTATTTTTTTAAAGATTTATTTTTTATTTATTACATCCCCCCCTCCCCCCTTTCTGCTTGCTCTTGCTGTGTGTCCATTCTTGTGTTCTTCTCTGTCTGCTTTGTCTCCCCCCATTGCGGTGACGCGCCAAGACCGGTCACCGTGCAGGCAGCTTTCCCCGCTTGTGGGTGGCTTCTGCTTCCATTCACGGCCGGCTCTGCTTCAGTTCGCGGGTGGCTGGCTGCGCTCCATTTGCGGGCAACCTGCCCTGCCCGTGGTGGCTTTGCCCTGTCCGTGGCAGCTTTTTGCCCTGCCCACAGTGGCTCTGCCCACCCATGGCGGCTTGCCCTTCTCAAGGCGGTCTGCCCACTAGGAGAGGTCCCCGGGAACCGAACCCGGTGCCCTATCCACTGGGCTATACGGCCAGCCCTTCATAGAGTTTTAAATACTCCCTTTGCACATTAAAGGGATTACTAGCAATGATTACATGTTATGTACATTTTATTTTGATAAAAGCTTTTGAGGACTTCTGGGAATTGATCATGTCTCACACAAAAGGCATATTCAGGTCCCAACCTCTAGTCCTGTGAGTGTGGACTTACTGTAGATAGGATCTCTTGAAGATGTTACTTCAGTTAAGGTGTGGCCTAATTGAATCAGATTGGGTTTTAAGCAGGATTACTAGAGTCCTTAATAAGCTTACTGAAATTAAAACAAAGAGAGAGAATCCACAGAGAGCAGCAAGAAGTTGGAAGTCAATAGAACCTGAAAGAGAAAGGAGAAGATGCCACCACATATATTGCCCTGTGTAGGAAAAAGCAAAGAACCCCAGAAATTCCTGGCTACAAGATACCATTCCTAGGAGGAAGCAAGCCTTCTAGCCTCTGAAATCATGAGCCAATGAATTATGCTGTCAAGTAACACATTGTATGGTATTTGATTTAGGAGCTGGGAAACTAAAACAAGGGTGATCAGCAAAATCAAGCGAGTGTGTGGAAAAACCTTAG
>PVKH010020305.1:0-14610 GCA_004027955.1 Chaetophractus vellerosus | reverse complement strand
TTTTTTTTTTTTAATATTAAACCAGGTTTTTATTAATTCATATTTTTCAAGTCTTTATGAGGTAACTCTTAGGTATAAAACTGTGATTAGTGCTAATGAGGGCCAACAAAATTATCACATAAGATTCTTTTTAGGCTTCCTAATCTTACAATATGATAGAGGAGAAATAACCCCTCTCGGCTAAATGCCATGTGAATGGTGCAGAAGACAGGGACCATGCCTTCACAGATTGGCAAGCAATTTAATATAGGCAGAGACCTCTTAGTGAGATGGCCTGAGTTTTTCTCATCTCCTGTGTAGATATTTAGGGTAGTGAACTGGTTCACCTCCACTCAATTAAGAATGGCTTGTTTGGATGCTGATCCAAGGGGAGCAGGGACCATAGTTTTTTGTATGGTGGAGCAGAGGAGTTATTGTCTAAAAGTTTTTCGTCTTACCAGGCTATCCTTTCTTGGTCCTTAGGGTAGAGAGAGCCAGCTTTTGTTGGAGCTTGTATTCTGTCTGTACCCACTGGCAATTCTGGGCTGCTAGATTCTCCAGCTCTAATTCTCTCCAGCTTTCAGAGTCTTCTGTTTGTTTTATATATAACGTCTAAGGTTTTTAGTTGTACTTCATAGAAGAAATAAGAAAAAGTACATCTACTCCATCTTCCTAGGTGTGGAACTGCAATTTATTTTGGTACATAGGCATTATATTCAGCATCTTGCCAACTCTTAATAAATCTGATATTTTATCTATAGATTTTTTCTACATAATCACATCACCTATGAATAATAATAATGATTTGTTTCTTCTTTCAACCTCCTTGCCTTTAAACATTTTTTTAATTTTTAGATTAATGTCCATAAAAAATAACATTTTGGCTTTTGGTGTAGAGTTCTATGAGTTTTCATGCATGTGTATATTCATGTAACCACCACCACAATCAGGATCCATGACCCTTATTTCACCCTAAATTTGCCTTTTACTCCTTTTATTTGTTGTTGTTGTCGACCCCCTTCCCACCCTCTGTGTCTCTATAGGTCTGCCTTTTCCAGGAAGTCATATAAAATGAAATCATATGCTATGTAATCGTTTGAGATTATTTTTCTTCTTTAGTCTGTTAAAATGGTGAATTACTTTAATTTGCATTCCAGTGTTACACAATTCTTTGTATCCCTGGATTCAATTGACTAAGATTTTATTTATGATTTTTATGCTCATAAGTGGGATTGCCCTGTAATTTCCTTCCTTGTACTTGTTCCAAGGTTATGCTAACCTCATACCGATATCAACATTTCTTTGTCCATCTGTTTTACCGGTACCAAGGTCCTTTCCTTGCCAGGTATCTAGATTTGCTAGCCTTATAAAATGTGGGATATATTCCTTTGTTTTCTACAGCCTGGAATACTTTGTCTATGTTTGGAATTATTTATTTCTTGAATGATTTATAGAACTTACTGTTAAAACCATCTGGTACCAGTGTTTCCCTTGTGGGAAGATTAAAAACTACTGTTTCTTTAAGTTTTATAGGCCTATGAAAGTTTCCTGCTTTTTTCTTGAGTCAGTTTTTAAAAAAAATTTTTGAGTCAGTTTTGATAAGGTTTATTCTTCTCAGAATTTTCTCTTTTCATTGAAGTGTTCAAATTAATTCCATAAAGTTGTTTATAACCTACTCTTACCATCTTTTGAATCTTTACTGCAACTGTAATTGTCTCCTTTTTATCCCTCTCATCATTTGTGTTTTCTTTCTTCCTTGATAAATCTTATCAAATTTTCAAAATTTAAAATATCCACAGGCCAACTTTGAACTTTTTCATCCTCTATTATATATTCATTTTTGTTTCATTAATTTTGTTCTTATGTTTATTGCTGTCTCCTTTCTACTTTCTTTGATGATTAGCTCATTCATTTGCAAACTTTCTTTTTTAAATACATGCATTTAAGATGATAACTTCTGCTGTAAGTGCTACTTTATCTTTAGCAACATCCTCCAAGATTTGCTATTGTAGATTTTCATTGTAGTTCGGTTTCAAATGCTTTTTATAATTTCCATTATGGTTTCTTCTTTGATCCATGAGTTATTTAGAAATATATTACTTAATTTTCAAACATATGGTTTTTCCCCAGTTATATTTCTTTTTTAGCTTTTTATTTTGAAATAATTATAGGTTCAAAGGAAGTTGCTGAGCTAGTACAGAGCGATCCTGTGTACCCTTCACCCAGTTCCCCCAATAGTTACATCTTACATAACTGTAGGACAGCGTCAGCACCAGAAAGTGACATTAATGCCACCTCACCGCCTCTGTAGAGTCATGTCGCCACCTCCTCAATCAAGACAAAACTGCCCCATCTGCACAGGGAACCCCTGGTGCTACCCCTTCATCAGCACCCCAATACACTCACCCCACCACCCTCCATCCCTGCAACCACGAATCTGTTTTCTCTCTCCCAAGAAATCTTTTTAATGCTTTCTAATTAACTGTATTGTTGTCAGAAAATATGGTAGGTGTCAGGCCAGTTCCTTGAACTGTTGAGGCTTGTTTGATGACGCTCTCTGTGGCTATTTTTGGTGAGTTGTTTATGTTCGAAGAGAAATTGTATTCTGTTAATGTTAATTTCATTTGTAAAGTATTCTATATCCTTACTGATTTTTGTCTGCTTGGTCTACATATTTCTTGGGGGAGGGGGAGGTTAAAAATTTCATACTAGACTTTCCTTTTAGTTATTTCAGCATTTGAGGCTAAGTTATGTTAGAAGATGCAAACAAGTGTAGAATTGTTATTTCTTCCTTGTTATCATTTCCTTGTAGTGACTTTATCTCTATTAATTCTGTTTATCTAAAATCTACTTTGTCTATTTATAAAGTGACACCAGCTTTATTTTATTAGCATTTGTCTAATGTATATATTTATATATTTACAAGTGCATGCATATTCATATAGTTTCTATTGTTTTCAACTGTATGTATTCATACACATATACACACGATTTTTATTTTTAATCTTTCTATATGCTTATATTTTAAATATATTTTCTTAAATAGTTAATAGTTGGATTAAAAAAATAAACCCAATCTGACCGTCTTTGCCCTTTATCTGTATCATTAAGACTCTTTTAATTTATGTATGTGTAACGTTATTTGCTTTCTAATATATTTCTATTTTTCCTGCTGTTTTCCTTTGTCTTTTTGTCTTTTTACTAATTATATTTTCCCATTCCCTTTCCCTTCCTCTATTAGCTCTGCATTTGTAACTCTATTTCTGTTCTTTTATGGTCACCCAAGAAAATTTGACATGAGTATTTAGGTTTTCAAAGTGTAAAATTTATGTTTTAATTTTATTCTTCTCTTGAAAAATACAAAAACCTCTGAATACTTTCAGTCTAATACTACTCCCTCTTGACTTATACCTATTTTTAGGCAATATAGGTCTATTTTTGTTTTTAAAATCACAAGGTATTATTATTATTTTGTTTAGATTTATCCAATTATCCACTATTTCCTTGGATCACCATTTTTTTGTATCATGGGCCTTCTATCTGGGATCAGTTCTCTTTCTCCTGAAAAACATTCTTTGGAATTTGCTTTAATGAGGGTGTCTTTGTGGCAAACTCTTAGGATTTTATTTTCTGTCTATAAAGACTTTTATTTCACTCATTCTATAAAGGTATTTTAGCTGACACACAATTCTATGTTGATAATTACTTTCTCTCACCACAACGAATTAATTACTTCACTGTTGTTTGGCTTACACGATTGCTCTTGAGAAGTGAACTTGAGGTTTAACTGTAGTCCTTTTACTGTACTCTGCCTTCCTGCTCTGGCTGCTTTTTAAGATCTACATGTTTCGGCAAGCTGCAGATTCGCTAGGAACCATCTAGCTTTGGATGTCTTTTTATTTATCTTATTTGGGATTTCTTTGAGTCTCATGGATCTGTGGATTGAAGTCTTTTATCAGGACAGAAAAATTCTCAGACATTAACACATGAAGTATACTTCTTCCTCATTATTTCACACCCTCTTTCTAGAACTCTGATTAGATGCTAGGCTTTCTAGTGTGATCTTCCATATTTCCACACCGCTCTTTCATATTTCCAACTCTTTGCTTTTTCTGCTGCTATATGGTTATTTTTTCAGATTGATACTCCAATTCTCTCATCCTGTCTTCAGTGCCATCTAAACCACCACTCAATCCATTTATTGGACTTAATTTTTTTTTATTTTTAAAGAAGCTTTAGATTACATAAATGTTGTATCAAAAATATAGGCGACCCCCATATACCCCATCTTTTCCCCCTCCCACACTTTCACACCTTTTATTAGTGTGGTATATTTGTTCCAAAATGATGATTGTTCATACCTCAGTCTTGAGGATTTGGGGATGGTGGTGCCCACTCTGTTTCTGATTGAGAGGGGGCTTGGATCCCATGGGACAGATGGATGGAACTGCCTTGCTTGCAGTTGTAGATACTCTCTGTTTCTTTTGGGATGGGCGTTGTCTACCATCAGAAGATTTAAGTCTCTGGGACATATATTTAATGAGAACAGTGCTAATTATAGGTTCAAATAAAAGGGGTAGAAGAGCCATGTGTAGGGAGACTATAAATGAGTCTAACTCTGTTACATTGGGGAACATAAATTCCAAAGTCAGGCCCACTAACAGGTGCTTTCCTGAGCTGTCTGCCCTGTTACAGTGTCTGGATGTCTCTAGAGTCCCCAGGAGCCCCGCTGTTTGAGGCACTGTTTACTTTTAATAATTTTATTTTTTAATTTCTTGGTTCTTTTCAAGTCTCCTTGGAAATTTTCAGTCTCTCCTCAAGTTTTCAATCCCTTCTTTTATTTTTTAAAGTGTTAAATATATTGATTTTGAAGAGCTTGCTCACTCCACTGTTTGAAGTCTTTGTGGGTTGACTTTGGTGTGTTCTGCTGCTTCTGATTCTCTCATGGTTCCTCGTCTCAACGTGCTTTAGGTTGTTGTTTTTTCTCTCTGAGAGCTCATATGTCCTGTCATTTAATCTGTGGGAATTTTTGTGACCTAAGTTAAAGTTAGTTCCTTCAAGTTCAATTTTAATTTGCCAGATATTTGGGGTACCACCAGTGTGGAACCACTTTAAGCTGAATTTTGGCCAGGGGTTTTTCAAGACCCATGTGGTATGAATTAGGGTTGCAAACTCTTGTGAGGGCCACCTGGTAGTTATTAATTCTCAGGGGAAAGCTTCCCTTTTTCTACTCTGAGCCATTTCCAGGCTGACGATTTTCATGCAGTTGCTGAAGGGTGAGGTAGATTTATTTCCACCTCACACTTAAAATGAAGATATAATCCTTAGAGGCCCCCTCTTTTAAAATGCAAGAGGAGTGTCCTATTAAACTTCCTTCTTAGGAAAGAATGGGACTTTCCTTCTTTCCCTACATACCACCAGGCTATGAAAAATCATGTTCAACTTCACTCAGTTCATCAGATGATCTCAAGTCAACAGTCAGCTTCTGGGTTCTACTTACCTCTTGGGAAAGCTACAGTACAATTCTTATTTAATTGTTTAGCCTCCAAGTAGAGTTTACTCAATTGCTATTTCAGTGATTCATTTACCTCCCACCCAACACTTTTACTTGGTTTTAGCAGAAAGATCAAAGTAACTAGCCCACCGTCCTTCCACAAACTGAAGTTTCCTGTTATAACATTTTCAGTCATTTCCCCATGATTGAACATTTTTCCCTCTGTATTTTTCTATTACAAACTATGTGGTGACGAACATCTTTGTACATACATTTTGTGTGTTTTGTCCCATTATTTCCTATAATAAGTTTCTAGAATTGTAATTGCTCAAAGAGAAAAGCACATCATATGTTTGAATGCATGCTGTCAATTTGCCCACCACAATTGTTAAATAAATTTATCTTCTCACCAACAGTGCAAGAGAATTCCTGCTTTCTACATCTTCAACACAGGATACTGCTAGGTTGTTTTTTTTCTTTTTAACACCCTGTCCATTTTTTCCTCCACATTTTAAAAACATATTTTAATTACTAGTGGGGTTGTACATATTTTCATGATGTTTGGGAGCTAATTATAATTTCTCTTTTTTTGTGAATCAGCTCTTCATATCTTTGTCTAATATGCCAAAAAATGCTGGGAAAAAATGTGGGTTACAGCAATCCAAATATCTTTAGACCTCTCTTAAAACTAGCCCCTTCTATGATTATGCAGTCCTTTCATTTGTAACTTACTCTCTGATATCCACCATCTATTCTCTCCTTCAAAGCTTCTTTGCCCACTCTTACTTTGAGCAGATGATTTTGTTCTACTTTATTGAGAAGTTAAAGAACCTCCTCATAAGTTATCCCACGCAATTCACCCCAGTTTAGTTCACCCTATACTTGCTGTGCTTCACTCTGGTGGTTGAAAGATTAAAAAGTCATACTCTTCACCCTCAAGGAAGTTGGAGTTTAGTAGGAGAAGCTGGCATTAAACCAATTATCTTAATGTAATGTGGTTAGAAGAAAGACAGGGTTAAATTCAGGGGTATAATGAGAGAAGAGACCAAGTAAGGACAATTTAGCCCAATCTGAAGACATGCAGAAGGCTTCCTGAAGGAGATGGCCTTGACCTGAATAGGAAATGTGATCAGGTAAGTCAGGTGAGAAGAACATTCCTGGCAGAGGAAAGAGAAGCAAGGTCAGGGAAGTGAAGCAACATGAGTGAGTGCTCCTCAGGTGTAAAAGAGAAGCAGGGTGTAGGTGAGTCTGGAGAGGTGGGCTGGGCCAGGTCTCAGAAGGTCCTGCCTGCCAATCCAGGTTGCCTGTGTTTTAGGTGATGGGGAATAATTCAAGGACTATAAGCAGGGCATGACGGTCAAGTGTGTGATTTAGAGATGTTCCTCCAGCAGATAAAGGATGGGTTTAAACAGGAGCAAAACCCAGGGTGGGGATATCAGTTGGGTGACTGCTGCATGGTCCAGATAATGGGTCATGATGACTTGAAGAAGGGGCAGAGCTGAGAAGTCACTACTTGACGACTGATTGGATTCTCAGCGTTCTTGCTTGGGAGGCTGGGTGGGTGGTGTTCCGTTAGCTGAGCTATCAACCCCAAGAGGAGCTGCAGGTTAGACGGTGGTGAGGAAACAACGCTCACATCTGGTTTTGGACATGTTGAGGTTAAAGTGGCTATGGGAAATCCAAGTGGAGCTCTCACAAAGATAAGTTGGATCTACGAGTCTGAAGCTTAGAGGAGGGGTCACGGAGAGAGGAAGTAGAAGAGTAATGGAGGGCTGGTCTTATCAGGTATTTAAAAAACTACAGACAGCCATCTCAATGCCTTTTTACTCTGAAGTCCTCTGTGGGTCTGAATGACAGGAGAGCCCATGGTTTGCTCAGAGGGCATCTGTTTGCCTGGAAACAGCACTACAAAGGTAGTGACACTCAAATTGATTCTTGAAGAATGAATGGGAGCAGGGATAGGTAGCTGCACAGACAGGACAGGACATACTTGGGTCCACTGGTTGCAAGTGTGGTAATTGGGTGCAAAGGAACCTTGGGTCACTAGAGGATGTGATGGCAGAAACTGGGTGATGTCGGATGAGAAGAGACCTTAAAAAAATGCCAAGGAATGTGGATTTGGTCTTGAACCCATCAGAGATGGAGCCATCAGAAATTTAATCAGGGAGTTGCATAAGTAACATTTGCTTTTTTTCCCCAAAATTTAGGGTGCAGAGGGATTTAAGGGAGAAAAAGTTGAAGGCGGGGAGATTAGGACTAAAAGAATGAATAAAGGAATGAATAAATAATAAATATTCTTTTCAATGGATTTGTTGAGATGTAATTTACATATCATAAAATTCACCTATTTAAAGTATACTAGTCAATGGTTTATAGTACATTTACAGAGTTGTGCTACAATCTCCGTAATGTAATTTCAGAACATTTTCTTCATCCCAAAAAGAGACGTCATACTTACTAGCAGTCACTCCCCACACCTCCTATCCGCTACTTCAGCTCTAAGCATCCATTAATCGACTTTCTGTCCCTATAGATTTGCTTATTCTGGACATTTCATAAAAATGGAATCAGAGAATATATGGTTTCTTGTGACTGGTTTCCTTGACTTAGCAAAACATTTTCAAGGATTGTCCATGTTGTAGCATGTATTCCTATTAATTTCTTTTTATTGCTGAGTAATATTCCATTATAAGGATACACCACACTTAATTTACCCATTCATAGGATGGTAGACCCTTGGTTTTCCATATTTTTGGCTATGAATTATGCTCCTTTAAACTTTCATGTACAAGGTCTTGCGTGGATGTATATTTTCATTTCTCTTGGGAATATACCCAGAACTGGAATTGCTGGAGCATATGGTAACTCTATAACTTTTTGAGGAACTGCCAAACTGTTTTCCAAAGTGGCTGCTCCATTTATATTCCCACCAGCAGGGTATGAGGGTTCCAATTTCTCTACAGCCTCACCCTCCTGGTGGATGGGAAGTGGGTGTGACATAGCCATCCTAGTAGTAGCGGTTTTGATTTGCATTTGCTTGATGATGAATGATGCTGAGCACTTTCTATGTGCTTATTGGCTTTTTGTGTGTCTTCTTTGGAGAAATTTCTATTCAGATCTTTTGTTTTTTGTTTTTTTTTGTTACATATCCCCCCTGCCTTTCTGCTTGCTCTTGCTGTGTGTCCGTTCTTCTGTGTTCTATGTCTGCTTCTTGTCTCCCCCCGTTTTTGCGGCAATGTGCTGAGTCGGCCCTCCGTGCAGGCGGCTCGCCCCGCTCGTGGGTGGCTCCATTCCGTTTCACGGGCGGTTCCACTCCGTGTTTTGCGGGCAGCACTGCTCCGTGTTTTGCGGGCTGCTCGGCTCCATGATTCGCGGGCACTCAGCGCCGTGTTTCACGGGTGACTTGCCATGCCCGTGGCGACTCCGCCCTGCCCGTGGCGGCTTTTTTTTTTTTTTTGCCTTGCCCACAGTGGCTTTGCCCTGCCCACGGCGGCTTGCCTTTCTCAAGGCCGTCTGCCTGCTCAGAGAGGTCCCCGGGAACCGAACCCGGGGCCTCCCATGTGGTGTACCGGCGCCCTTATCCACTGGGCTATAGAGCTAGCCCCCTCTTTTGTTCTTTTTAAATTGAGTTGTCTTTTGTTATTGAATTGTTAGTATTCTTTATACATTCTAGATACAAGTCCCTTATAACATATGACATTAATATTTTCTCCCACTCTGTGGGTTGTCTTTGCATTTTTTAGTGGTGTTTTCAGAAGTACAAAAGTTTTAAATTTTGATTAAGTACAATATTTCTACTTTTCATTTTATTGTTTATGCTTTTGATGTCATATCTAAGAAGACTTTCCCTAACCTGAAGGTCTTGAAGATTTACTCCTATGTATTTTCTTCTAAGAGTTTTACAGATTCAACTCTTAAAAGTAGGCCTGTGATCAATTTTGAGTTAGTTTTTGTATATGTTGTGAGGGAGGGGTCCAACTTTATTCTTTTGCATGTGGATATACAGTTGTCCCAGCATCATTTGTTGAAAAAATATTTTTTATAAAGTAGATTTCCTGGATCCTCTAGGACATCGTAATAGTCCAAGTGAAAAAGAATGCAGGAGCTAGAGCACAGGCACTGAGAATGGACATGTCCAGGAAGTATGGGAAATCCTTAGGGACTTGGTTACTGGTCATATGGGGGATGAGGAGGAGAAGTCAGGGAGGACTCCTGGGTTTCTGGTTTCCACCTCTCCCTTCCATGTCAGGAGGTAAGTGACCTCGGCACTTACATGACTCCGGTGGGGCCTAAATGTTCATCCCCTTGATTTAACGATCAAAGTCTGTTTCTGCATGATCAACCCAACCACAGGAAACAAGCCCCAACCAGGGAGACAGCTGAATTCTATTTTGTGGTTCCCTTAGATTGGAGCAGCTACAGTGCTTCCGTTCAAAGAGAAAATGGGAAAGCTCAGCAAACTCCAGAAGCATCCAGCTTCTATCTGCAATGTCAGGAGCTCTCCTAAGAGAACAAGGGAGCCTTCTAACCCTTGCCCGTAGGATACAGAATCTGCATCTCCATTCTTCGTTCACTCCCTGGTTTGATGGAGATCATGGGATTTTCCATTTCTTGGGGTTGGCTGTTTAGTCCTAGCAGCTAAATGGCTGATACTCACTATGAAAAATATCCCTTAAAGAGCTGTCAGGAAAGTTACCCCCATTCTTCTCTCAGTGGGACTGGTAAATATAGAGACTACCACCCAGGTAATGATGGGGTACCACCCACGGAACTGCTGCAAGGAGCCGAGGTGCCTGATGAAGACAAATGGAAATCTGTCTGGAAATGACTCTGCCAGTCTCTAACCTCAATGACAAATGCCCAGCTTAGAGAGCAGCCCCACCTTGGGAGGAGGAACAGAAGAGCTCTGTACTGTGTCCAGGAGTGAGCCTTGCTGTGCAAATGTTAGTGGAGCGCCTACAGAGGCTCCTTTGATGAGACACTGCTCCACGCAGGACACACTTGCCCGAGAGTGACCAGGCTCCCCTAGGAGCCAAGGGAAGAGATGTTGTTCTGGAAATGATCTTCTGACATGCAGTCCTTTCAGAGAGGGCAGGACCTGTAGCCCTTTAAATCGAGTCAACAATCACAATGAAAGGTGTAGAGCTGAAAGTGGTTACGGAGGGTGTGTGGCTCACCCCAAAGCTTACGATAGAGGAAACTGAGCTCGAACAGTTAAGTGACAAGCCCAGGGCCATGAGATTGAATGCAGCTGCTCTTAGGACCCTCTGTTCACCCTATCCCACTGTGAAGAAACCACTAAGCTCAGGATTTTACTCATTTAAAAAAGCGAACAATACTTTGAAATGTCCGGATGCATGCTGGACCCTTGCTGGCGCCCAGGAACTAGAAGGGCCACAGAACTTGTGCATTGCCTCTAGTTCAGGAGCCTTTAGGAGCCATATCGCTCTTTACACGTCTGATAGAAAATTGCTGTTTAGATCTCATCGTTGGTTCATTTCCATTCTTTCCTGTAGCAGCCAATTCACACCACAGCCTTGTCAACGGGAAGCACATCAAGGTCACACGCTTACCCAAAGGCTTGACAGTAGCCTGGTTAGATGCACCTTCTCAGAGCCGACAGCTAGAGCAGGGACTGGCTACATGGCAAGGAGAAGGGGCCAACCAGCCCTCTGCTCCCCCACCTTGCCATATGTCTGAGGCAGCTTCAGCAGTGGATATAGAGGGGTGTGAATGAGAGGGACTCACCTGTGCAGGCTGGTGCTTGCAGAAGAGGTCCTTGACCTGCATGTGGACACAGACTGCTGCCCCTGGGTTGCCTATGACAGGAAGAGGGGGAGCCACTGCGGTGTAGGGAGCTGAAGGGGCCAACTGTGGATCTGGTTGGTTCAATTTCTTTGGGATAAGGCCTAGAGTCAACCCTGAAATCCTCCTCTGAGTGTGGCATTAATCAGCTAAACTGGAAAAAAAAAAAGAAGGCTCCGCTCCATATGATTCTTCTGCCATCAATTGGCTTAAATTGATATTTTTGTTTTCAGGAAGTACCAGGGATTGAACCTGGGACCTTGTACATGTGAAGCGTGCACTCAACCACTAAGCTACAGCTGCTCCTTAAATTGATTTTTTTTAAAGATTTATTTATTTTATTACATATCTCCCCTCCCCCCCCACTGCAGCGATGCGCCGAGACCGGTCACCGCGCAGGCGTGGCTTTCCCCGCTTGTGGGCGGCTTCTGCTTCCATTCACAGCTGGCTTCCAGTTTGCGGGTGGCTGGCTGCGCTCCATTCGCGGGCGACCTGCCCTGCCCGTGGCGGCTTTTGCCCTGTCCGTGGCAGCTTTTTGCCTTGCCCACGGCGGCTCTGCCCGCCCATGGCGGCTTGCCATTCTCAAGGCGGTCTGCCCGCTAGGAGAGGTCCCCGGGAACCGAACCCGGGGCCTCCCATGTGGTATACCGGCACCCTATCCACTGGGCTATCCAGCCAGCCCCTAAATTGATTTTTTAAATCATGTTTCGAACATGAAACTTTATAAAGAGGATTGAAAGAAAGGACTTTAGCAATAAATACCTTTTGTCTCAAGTCTACTTATGTGGCAATTGAAATAAATGTAAAATTCATCGTAAAAGCAATACATGCTCACTGTAGAAAATCTGAAAGATACAGAAAGGCATAAAAAGGAAAATAAGAACCATAATCCCACCACCAAAACGCACTCTTGTGATAGAAGGACCTTGCCTATCTTGTTCACTGCTGCATCCTCGGTCCTTGGACTAGTGCCCAGCACATAGTAGTTGCTTAATAAACAATTGTGGAATGAAGGAGTGTTACTGTTTTGGTGTAATTATTTTCAGTCCTTTTTCCTTGCATATTTTACATGGTTGCAGCCAGCCTCTATTAATAACATAACATCTTTATTTTTCACTTAGTCGCAAAAACTTGTTTTAAACTTTATTTTAAAAGCTGCTTAGTATGCCATATTTTCTGTCTACCTCATTTACTTATTTTCATATTATTATGTATTTTAGAGGGGAATATACATTTCACAGGAACTTTGCAAATAGGGCTTGACCTATGGACAGCTAGATATACTGGCTCCTCTGTGTTCAATGGACCCTACCAAGCTCCTGACATCACATTCTATTATTTACTGTCACAGTCTCACTGGAGTGTGCATAAAGAAGTGGAAAGAATGCCAGAGGGAAGTCTTAAAATTAGTCAGGACATGACCTCGTCAGACCACTGTAATTAAGAAATGCCTTTTGAACATTATATTGTATGAAATAATTAACTCAAAGAACCAGTCGTTATGCCAAGTTCTAGAAATACAGAGTCTCTAGAATTGAAATGAATTACACCGCCTTTATATTATCCCTGCTCTCTCCTGTTTTTTAAATTCCTTGGGCTAGCCTGGTTAAAGATGATTGTGCTCAAGTTAAGATAGCGCCATCTGCTGCTGAAAAGGAAAACCAGTGCCCAGGAATACTCCAGGAGTTGTCTGGCTTTAGAAGAAACGAACGGGAATTGGTATGTGGTTTCTTGCAGAATCCCCTTGTGGTAGAACTTGATTCGGTTTTGTTTTGTTTTTTAAAGGTGTGAATGTACTTCTGGCTCCAGGTGTCTACATAGTATATTAACTCCCCCACCTCGTAGAAAATTCTGTCAAAACCTGAAAGGAATATACAAATGGGGAGAAATCAATGTCAAAACAGGAAACCATAGAAAGGGGCCAACCGCATTGTGGACCCTGTGCGAATTTTTGCATGATCTAGTGCAGGAGAGATTGGACTGAGGGAAGGCCTCTTTAGCTGCCATCGACCACATGGGACAGAAAAGTCCTCCTGGAAAATGAGTGGGACAGATGCCAGCAGAGCTCTCAGTGCCCACCAGCTCCCAGTGGCAGGGGCTGGAGGTGAGGGTAGGTCACTGTGTATATATAGCGAGGGTAAAGAGTAGAGCCGACCTCAGCTCTGCGATACGCAGCAGGTGCTGGAGTCTTCTCGCAGTCGGCCGTGAAGTTAATCAGGCGCCGCCAAGCCTGGCTCCTGAGACGGGCAGTTCTGTCTGCTGGGAAAGGGTGGCAGTGCCCCCAGCCAGCCTCTGCTCCGGAGCCCTGAGTCCCCGAAGGCATTCGAGCCATCCATGGCTTCCAGGGCAAGTAA
Organism: Chaetophractus vellerosus; assembly: GCA_004027955.1. Lineage (NCBI taxonomy): Eukaryota > Metazoa > Chordata > Mammalia > Cingulata > Chlamyphoridae > Chaetophractus > Chaetophractus vellerosus. Next base: position 978 of record PVKH010020305.1, on the reverse strand, counting down.
CTGATACCCGAAGATTCTCTGCTCAGCCAGCCTATCATTCAGCGTGAGGACCAGAGAACGACACTCCCAGCCTGCACACACCCGGAGAGCATCCGTCCACACAGCTTTCCTGAGAGAAAACACACACGCACTCACAAGCACAAGCGTGAGGATTCCGGTAGTGAGCAGCGAAAACAATATAAAATAAGAATGACGTCAAGGTCACTGTGGTTCACGATGAAGTACGACACGAAGCACAATAGCAACAGGAGAAATAACTTCTGGGAAGAGAAGGTGCTTAATGAGAAGTAAAATAATTAATATCGTCACCATCGCTATCAACCTCTATCCCTAAATCCTGGAATTTTTAAAAACAAAAACTAGAAGATAGGGTGAGGAGAAGGGAGAGAATAAAATCACCCCAGACTCTCACCTTACGTGAGGGACAGTCATATATTTCGTTTCACTGTTGACCCTGGTAGAGAAATGAGTCGAAGTGTGTTATTTAATATACTTAATGTACATCCTATTGACACAATACAGTGGAAGAATTCCCAAGTTAATAGTGTAAAAAAGGAGGAAGGAAAATTTGATCAATATGGCAACTTAGAAAAGATGAAAAGAACCATAAGCAAATTTAATGTAAGAAATCGGCACTATAATAATATAATACTACTCTCAAGAATGCTTGGATGGGTCACTATTAGGAAATCTATTTTTGTAACATTCATTCAAGGAATGTTTGTGAGTGCCCACTATGTGCTAGAACAATGCAACTTACTTGATCTTCCTCCCAGGTTACCCATTCATGTCCCTCCCTGGTCCTTTTTTCCTAGCACTTACCGGTCTCTGTAAGCATCTGTCACCTTTATGATTGCTTGTTTAGTGCTGGTTTTCCTTCACTAATGCCACCTCTCTGAGAGCAGGGACCTTGTCTGTTTTGTTCACTGCTGTATCCCCACTGCCCAGCAAAGAACCAGGCCACAGCAGCTGACATAA
>PVKH010020304.1:0-14617 GCA_004027955.1 Chaetophractus vellerosus | reverse complement strand
TGTACTCAGGGGATTCTTGTTGTCCCAATAGAGAATGTGGCAGAGCTCCCCAGGATGGGAATTCAATATTCTTTTGGTTATTGTGTGACTCTCCACCTACTGTGACAATGCCCCATGAACACTTGAACACATTTATATGCCATATAGGTATGCCCCAGGTGAACCTCCTCCCATGCAAATTATTGCATCTGCTTGGATCATGTATTTGGTGTTTAGCATGTACTTTCTTCTGTTTTGATTTTTCTCATAATAGAGAGCTCATTGTATGCTGCACTGTATGAGGAACTTCATATGCTACATTTCACTATTCATAACAACCTCAGTGTAGTAGGGAATATTGTTCTATCCATTCACAGATGTGGCTACTAAGGCTCAAAAAGTTAAATAACTTGCCTAAAGTCATGTAGCAAGAAGTAGCAAGTAAGTGATGGAGAGAATGTTTGAATTTCTGCTGGCTGACTTCAGATTTCACATTATTACTCTCCTTCCTCCTTTCCTTATGCCCCTCGCTCCCAGTCATATGACAGCAGGGCCCAGGAAGCTGGGGACCCAAAACAAATAGAAGTCAGTAACTACGTGGTAGAGACCACTGACAGGATAAAAAATAAATTATTTTGGAATTAGACTTTATTTCAATGCTTCCCACATTTTTCCCCCTTTCTTAATTCCCATACATATAAGGGAGTCTCCATTTTATATATGGGAAACAAGATTCTCCTCCATCTAGCTGCAAAGACAATGAAAAACCTGACACACTGAAGGGTACTTTGAGGAGACTTGCCTCCTTAGGGAAACATTTATTACACATAGGAACACTCTTTGAAGATTTGCTATTTAATTCCTTAAGCCCCTTTTTGTGCTATTTCCTATCTCACTAACAGGCTCCAGTTTAATTCAGTTTTACTTACTCTTTGCTTATTTTATTACAGTAAAACGATGCCATTTATAACCTTACAAATTGCATCCCTTTATATTCGTATTGTGTGGGAATTTTTTGTGAACCTTACAAAGCAAGGTGTAATGAAATATAGCCTTCAATTGAAGAAGCTAAAGAAAAGAAGAAAGCACTTTGAAGAATGGAAACATAAACAAATGCAGTATAAATCAGCAGAATGTACTGTCATAACCATACATTTTTAAGATATTAATTTATACACATCTTAAATTCTTCAAATTAATAACTTAGGGAGGGCAGATGATTTCAAATTTACTATAATTTTCTAATGTGAAATGACAATGAGGTTGATGTTTTCCTTAATGTTTCTTTTTGTATTTTTTCTTCACACATGGTATTGTGTCCATTTCTCCCATAACTCATACTTCCATCTCCACCAGTCAAATAAGAAAGAAAGTAAATTAGACATGAACTAAATACTGCCAAATGATTTAAATCAGATCTAAATATAGCCCAGAGATTTTAACAGACTGAAATGGGAGATTTTCTAAAATCAAATATATTCACATTTTTAAAGCAGTCTGAAAAATGGCAGATTTGTAAGGTGCAAAAACAAAAAGCTGGTTCTCAACTTTCTCATCATCCCATAGCTCATGAGTCTTAGCCCTTTCTCTATAGTACAAACGTTATTTTAACTGCATTGAGCCCAATAAAGAAATGATATGAAAAGGGGTGTGAAGAGTCAGGATATAAAGCTATTTGCATAAATTTGCATCACTTACTCAGCCAGCAGAAATCTCAGTCACCAGCCAAATTTAGTTTAACAGACTAGAGCTTTTTGATTCAGCCTCCAATTTCTGACAGCGGTGTTTGCATAGGAGGTCCCTGTATCACCTACTCTTATAAGTATTTTTACTTCTCTTTCTGCACATATATCACAATCCAATGAACAAATTTGGGAGGAAATAATTATTGCCTATTTTATTCTACAAATCTAGAAAGTCCCACAAAGGTAAAAAACACTGTCCAGTTTGCCCCTGTATTTCCTGGTTCCTGGTTCCATGGTGAGCATAATAGGTGTTCAATTTTTTTAAGTGAACCAATGAACACATGAGAAGTCCCATCAAGCTTCTCAGGAGAAACAAAAAATAGATCATTCAACTGGCCTAATTTTAGTCCTTTCATTCCAACGCTATGCTGGTTTCTTGACAAGTCTGGCTCATTCTGATGACTGGGAATCACACGGCTGAGAGTAACTTAACTGAGCAAGGCAATTAGAGCTACTGACTCGCTTTGGATACAATGCCATTTTGGTTTAGAAAGGATTTTGAAACTGTTTATATAATGTTTAGTTTTGGCAAACTAATATTGGATTCGCATTTTTAATGGTTCCATAAAAATGTTTTGAACTGCGATAAGGTGTGGGATTCAGTAAATGAGGATGGTGTTGTTCAGTATTTAATTAACAATTCAGAGTAACTCCCCTGGTGCTAACCTACATTTCAGCGTGTGGCTTAGAGCCAACTTAGATAAGGATGTGTGTTCAAATTCATCATTCAGGGTCTTCACGCCTTTCTCTCCTGGAGTACGATATTGTCAAAATAACGTAGGAGGCAGAATTGGAGAACTCTTTGTGCACATGGAGTTATTTCTGCCTACTTTGCTCATATGTTCCATGAAGACAAAGACATTGGACTCAATGAGATGTGGGCTTCCTATAAACATTAACATTCTGGAAAAATCTGTGTGCCCTATTCTCTTATTTGTGAAAAGTACACGTCTATGTGAAAATATACCAGGCAATGATACTTACATCTTTGAGGTTTTGAATGCATATTACCTTCCAGAAACAAATAATATAGAACATTGTGTACTCTTTAGAAGTGTTTAGAAAATATTCCAAACATCTTGGAAAATAGACTTATTCCATTTAGTTACACAGCTTATTTCTCTCCAAGCTGTTTTGTTAACCAAATTAATTCCTGAGATCTATAGAATCAGTGAAATATCTCTGTGTGGATTTCTAATGCCCAATTTCACTTAGAATCCTTGAGCTAAACCTTAGAGTTGCCTCAGTGGGCAGTTTCTACTCCTGACCCTAATCTCAAACCCCATCTAAATGGAAACCTATTTGTGTGTCTCTTCCTTTGGAAGTGCACAAAGATAATGAATTCTGTTTGAATGACGTGTTCAATTAATAAAAACACATGCTTTAATTCCTCAGTTCATTTGTTCTGTTTCCTCTAAATCCGTCTTCTTAAAGCTCTGCAAAGGGGCCAATATCCTAACTTCTTTCTCCTCCTCTCCTGCCCCAGTGTATTCAAAAATGCAAATGTGTTATTGTGCTTGCTTGCTTTTGAACATTCCCTCATTTCTCAAACTGTGCCTAAACTCTGCCATAAATACATGCTTCAGCATATATGAATCTCAGAAACCTCTCCCACCATCCCATGTCACCACCACACCACTGTGACCTCACTTCTGAACTCACAGCATGTGAACGACCTATGACACTCACTCAGTAATTAATTGTGCCCTCCTTGTGACATTTCTGCTAATATATATTTAACACTAAATAGTTATATAATTTGTCAGCATCTCCGTACTTACATGCCTCAATTAAATTACAAGCTTCTTGAAGCAGATTCCATATATGTCCTGCAGAATGCATTGTAAACAAGGAAAATGTGTACTGATTGATTATTTAAATGACTCATTATATTCATTTAGTTATAATGAAAATCAGACAGCATGAATAATGGAAAGTTAAAAACTTTGTCCTCTCTTTGGATTTTCTTTATTTTTTTTGTTTTGTTACATATCACCCCCCTTTCTGCTTGTTCTTGTTGTGTTCATTTTTGGGTTCTTCTGTGTCTGCTTTGTCTCCCCCCATTGCGACATTGCATCGAGTCAGCTCACCATGCAGGCGGCTTGCCCCGCTTGCGGGCGGCTCTGCTCTGCTGGTGGCCGGCTCTGCTCTGTTTGCGGGCGACTTGCCCTGCCTGTGGCAGCTTTTTGCCCTGCCCAAGACGGCTCTGCCCCGCCCACGGCAGCTTGTCCTCTCAAGGTGGTCTGCCCGCTCGGAGAGGCCCCCGGAAACTGAACCCGGGGCCTCCCACGTGGTGAACCGGTGCCCTATCCACTGGGCTACAGCCGGCCCCCTGGATTTTCTTAAATATATTCTTATCTGCAAAGCACTTCTGAGAATCCTCAATATAGTATTGACAGATTTGTTCACTTTTGTCTGAAAAGCCAGAAAGGATAAGGTATGCAATAATAATGGATGGAAATATGCTTTATTTCTTTAACTGACTTACACTCCAAATCTTTCCAGTACTATTCTTTCAACATCTAAGTAGTAGGATAGTAGGCGAGTTCCCAAAATGGTGCCCAGAGAAGTTCATCTGTATGACTGCAATAAGAGCCCCAAGGGCCATTTGAGAAGAACTAGTGTAACAATAAACTTGTTTAATGTAAAAGGTTTCTTTCTTGTAGGAATTCATAGAGCTTTTAATATTCTCTTTTCCATTGTGAACTCCCAAAGCAGTGAGACAGAGGTTATATTACACGACATCTCCCAAATTTGTATGAGCACAGATTCTTTTAAAAAGTAGCTTACAAGATCTGTGTTCCATGGTGCTCATGTTTGGAAGCTCGGAGGTAAAAAATTCAGGGTACATCTTACATACATAATTCAGTGTTTACACATGGATTACCAAATGCAGTGAGCATATTTTTTTTCTTTATTTGTTGTCTAATAGTAACTAGAGTTTGATTGTTTTGAAATGTGTATTCCAGGGTACAGTAGATCCTTCAAGCTTCTTATTTCCCATATGGTCAGTGCCCTCCATTGCATTAATGAGGTTTATATCCTCTGATACTCTTTTAGTGTGTTAAAAGCTGCTGGGAGCAATAAACCAGAAATGGGTTAGCTTTAACAATGGAGATTTATTAGGTTAAAAGCTTACAGTCCTGAGGCCATGAAAGTTTCCAAATCAAAACATCATCAGGGGATCCTTTTTCCCCAGAGCTGCAGCTATAGGCGATTAGGCACATGGCAGTGTCTGCTTGTCTCTCTCCTCTCCTCCAGGCCTCGTTGCTTTCAGCTTCTGGCTAAACGGGCTTCGTTTCAGCCTCTGTGTACTGTTGATTCTTTTTTACTTAGTTTCTAGGCTCCTCTCAGTCTCTTTAGCTTTTTATTTTTCATATGCACCTTTTTATTTATAAAGGACTCCAGTAAAAGGATAAAGACCAACCCTGGGTCATGTAATCTAATCAAAGACCCTTAACTAAAGTAAGTTAATCAAATGGTCCCATCTACAATAGGTTTACATGCACAGGAATGGGTTAGCTTTAAGAACAGGATTTTCTAGGGTCCACAAAACTTTCCAACTGCCACAGATATTATGCAATTGCTTTTCCAAAATTCATCTAATTCATCCAAATTGCTTTTAGGGAGTTATATCATTTTTTATACTTCTACTGTATCGTGGTATCCTTTTCAGTTTGTGTAAGCATGTCCACTTGTGTTGGATAGTAAAGGCTGAAGATCTGTATTAAAGGCCAACCCCATGATTATTAGCTCTGTAATCTGTCACTTTCCTCTCTCAGTCTGTTTTAGCCTCTATACAATGTTGCATAAAGATCAAAAAAGTACATGAAAGTTCTTAGCAAATTATAAAATACTTTGTACATGCAAAGCATTGCTTTTACTTCATCTTATAATTAAGTTTCTATATTTCTTCATCTTTTATTAAATGAGATATTGTTAATAGTAATTAAGCCTGGGGAATGAATCTGGAGGTAGTACAGAGTTGAAGGGAAACTTCTCCATTATACCACTCTATGCTCTTCACAATGTTATTTTGTTTTAAAATCCATTTATTCCCCCAAATATATAATGAAGTGATATCTCAAACTCACTGACAATATTGGTTTATTTCAAGTAACTTGAGCCTGAAACCATAACTTAAACAAATGTGTAACTCCAAGGTCAGGACTAAATATCGATCAAAATGTTAATAGCCTATTCAGTTGTTTACTACTCAAGATTGAAAAGAGTGAGCTAGTGCCATATCCAAAGGGACAGCACAAATGACCTGCCAAGGGATCGTTCTCATCCTTGCACGTCTTTGATGGGGGAAGGCAGTGCCCTGTCTATTTTATTTTATGGACTTGACAAAAACATTAATCATGGCTTTTGCTTGTACTCCGAGAAAAACATTTTTAAAGGAACCTCTTTCATGTTTCTTACATTCAGTTGGTGATCAGCCTTCTTTGCCTTTCGATAAAAATCTAACAAAGCACCCACAGTGAATTTTCTTCATTATAATCTAGTGGTAATTTTGAATAACCCCTTCAGAGGCTTATGGACCACTCAGGAATCTTCGAAATGCTGTCTGTTAGAGACTCCTTTTTCCCTAAATTGTGATAAGTATTCTAACCAAACTCAAAATTTGTCCAGTTTGACTCCTGGAATACAGAGATACAAAAGACCAGACATAGTTCAGAGACTTTACAGTTGAATGAGAGACCAAACAGTTCTAAGAGTGATGCAGGAGCAGAAAGGTCTTCTTTCTTCCAATTGGGTAATTGCTAAAGCCACATTTAGAATCCTCATCCTTTTTTCAGGAAAAGCAGCTCATTGCCAAAGTGTTAGCAGAGGAGATTGCTAAGAATATCCTTGATCATGGAATTAATATTAGTAAAAATGTTACTCCCACTACTGAAGATTTTTCACAAGCAGTATATTCTTTTACAAAATGACATAGTTTTCGTTTCTCAGATTAGAAATAGACTTTTCTACTTATTGTTGTAATTCCTTTAGAGAACTGCAGAAAATACATATGTTCATTGCTTTTGTCAAAAAGTCTGGCCACATCAAATCAATAGTAATGAGAAGAATATTGCCAAATAGTTTTATTTTTCCCCAAAAGTATTAGCATTTATATATATATATATATATATATATATATATATATATATATATGTAGTGTGTGTGTGAAAGAAGTGATTGGATTATTCAAAGCTCTGGATGAACATTTGAGTGTGCTCTTTTGCAGCACTAAGACCAGAATCTATCAAAAATTCCAGAACTTTGATTTTACTATATTTTAATAATAGCTTGCTTCTTTACTTGCCTGTGCCCTTTACCCCCACTTTTTTTTCACTTTTTGAGTTTCTGATGACATTTGGTGTTAAAAGTGATGAGAGCTTTATTAGAATTAAGGTTATTTTTTTTTCAACTTAAAGTGATACGCTTGTAAGAGTTTCTCAGAGTTGGGAATTAATCACAAGATTTCTTAGGAGCAGTTTTCATTATAGGGCTTCAGAGACCTTGACCTTACAAAAAGGAGCTATACATTTTATGGTCTCTTCAAAGGAGTCATTCCAAATACTCCTCACCTTAGTTCAGGCTCATTACTGGACAATTGCAGTATTGTTTTAACCAGTATCTTTATTTCTTAACTCCCCTATTCCATGCTCTCTCATGTCCCTGCTTTTCTCCACCCAAATGCATTCTGTATCCACTATATAAGCTTCTTTGTTTATGTCACCAGTATTCCACCCCAAATCTCCCATAGCTGCCTACTGCAGAATGAAGAGGAAGATCAAACAAGCCTATCAGTGCCAATTTTCCTACAGCATGTGCTCACTTTGTGTTTCTGTGTCACATTTTAATTAAAGTATGTACACTGGTTCTGAGACATAATTCTATTGCAAACTTACTAGAACACAGTACAGTATAAACATAACTTTTATATGCACAGAAAACAAAAAAAAATTTTTGTGACCCTCTTTATTGCTATATTCACTTTATTTCAGTGGTCTGGAACCAAACCTGTGATATCACCACGATGTGCCTATATAGACCCTCTTTGTATACATGCCATACATGGCATCATTCTAATTATATTAGAAGGTCAAGAATGTATTTAACCCAGCCTTTTATATTTGTATCTATCCCCAAACCTAGGATAGAATATTCATATACTATATACTCATAATTACAAAATAAGTATAATATACAAAGCAATTTTTCTGATTTATGAATTCAAAAAGTGTTAATTAGTATGTCATTTGTGCTTGGCCTTAAGAATATGATGGAAGATAAAACCTTTGTGCTCAAAATGTTTATGTTTAAGCGTTTTCTTATGTGCTTATATTGGGAGAGCAAAAGTAAAGAAAGAAAAGAGCACAGCAATGAGTTTTATTTCAAGGTCTTCCTACAGAATGAGCTAATTTTGAGGGTGAAATGGGACACTGTACTAATTAAATTACATACTGTTGTGAAAGATTTACTTATTGTCATACAATGTGGCTTTTTTATATTGATAGGTATACCAAATATTCAAAAAATTTCAAAAATAATTTTACAAATATAATGTAGGCTATGTCAATGCAACTTTGCATTAAAAACTAACATAAGTAGAGTAATTATCATTACAGATATATTTGTACCTTAATCAGCATTTTAGCTTTGTCTCTATTATTGTAATTCACTGGCCATTCTATGAACTGATGTTGGAAGAAAATCTTTGCGGATCAATTCCAATCTTCCTGAACTGCAGAGCAGTAATTATAGAATGCTTTATTTTTAAATAAGGTAAAAATATTTCATTTTATGCTCAATATAGTTCCTTGAACAAGAGGACTTCTCTAAAATTTTAATTTAAAAATGTGTGCAAATATCCCCAAACTTGGGAACAGGTTAAAATTTTAGCTAGCTACCGCAGAGATCTTGCAGGGTTCTTTACAATTGTAACCAGGAAAAAAATGGCCTATATTGCAAAATACTATAAAATACAACAATATTCCTGGATTTGGAGACCTAAAATTCAGTTAGGTAACATGCATTTCTTTGTTGTCTTACTGTAAAAATAACATTTGAAAAAGTCCATGTCATATACGATATTGCAAAATTTAAAGCTCTTTATGTGACTTGTATGAAATCTTATTTGTACAGACTAACAACAGAGTCCAATCTCAGAATCTGATTCACTCTATCCCAGGTATTATGGTAATAAACCCTTTGTTTAAGACTCATTACCAATGTGGGCTGGTCATTTCCTTTTCCATTACAAGTGAAAGGAGAAAATTTACTAGAGAGGTAATTAAGGGCTATATCATACAGTGCATTATAAAACATAGCAAGGAGACTGCACTTTATAATTTTATCAAGGGGAAGTCATTAAAAAAGTTTAAGTAAGGTTTACATGATCAAACCTGCATTTTATAAAGATCAGTCTAGCTCTACTTTGAGGAATAAATTATAGAAGAGAAGGATTGAGATAAGGAAACTCACTTTACCGTGGTTGGAGCAATTTCAGACAGTATGGTTGGAAAGGGAGAATGGAGAGTTTTTAAGAAGGATAATCAACAAACTCGGTGATGGAATTGTTTGTTACAGGGGGCATGAGATGAAAGAGGGAAATAAAGTATAGATTCCTAAGCCTGGACGACTATTACTATATGGATGGGGGTGTCATTCACTCATTAAGGTAACTAGAAGTAAAACATTTGTAATGACTCTTCTAAAATCATGGAACAATGTACGAATTGAGGAAATACACTATTACATAACACCTTTGCTACATTATTAAATTATATGCAAAGAGATCTTTAAAAATACTTTTTCAAAAGTGAAAATATATTGCAATGCCATTAGGTGGTCTCACGCAATGGAATAAATCCACTTTTTATTTTTTCATGAAATTCATATTTTTTGCATGTAGGGACTTGTCAAGTTTACAGTATTCTTGATTTTTTTTAAAAAAATGTATCATCACGTTCCATTTTCATTTTGTGCCTCAGTTTGTTTAGATTCCATCTAAATTATACAGGTTCTCTGTTCTTTTTCCCACAGTATACAATCTGCTTTTAATCCCATTGAGTGATTTTTATATTTCCAATATTGGCTATTTCAGCTTCAGAAGTTCCATTACATTCCTTTTTATGACTTCCACTTAGCTTATCATTCTGTTCATCTTTTCTTTTATATTCTTGGTTAAATTTCAAAGTCTTTTTTGCTAATTCTACCATCTCAGTCACTCTGGGTTTTTTTCTATTGACTGATTTTTCTCCTGGTTATAATTCATGTTTCCTATTCTTTTACATGTCTAATAACTTTAGAGGGATGCTGTCAAATGTTGGATATTGTCCTTTTTAAATTTCAAGACACTTTATGCTGGCTGTTAGATATGTTGCTTGCAGAACATCTTGATCCTTTTAAAGTTTGTCTTAATGTGTGTGGGGGGGGTTGTTTTTTTTAGCAGATCTATTGTAGCCTTTATTCTAGGGCTAATTTGGTCCTAATACAAAGGTGTGATCTTTCTGTGGTCTTTGCTTAATACACAGATTTTATCCATTTTTACGTTTTTAGCTATGGGATGGCAAACCTGGTTCTTGTTATTTCACGGCATGAAACAACAGACCTAAGCTTAAGTAACACGTGGAGTCCCAATTACGGGTTTGGCTTTGGGCAGATAACTTCATTATCTAAGTCTTAGTTTACTGACTTAAGGGCTATCATGTATTCACCAAAAACCATTTCACTTTTTTTCCTGCTGTATTGGATTCTGAGCAATGGATTATGGATGGAAATGATGATGGTGCCTTTCAGGCTTATCCCATAAAGTCCTGCCCCTTCCCCGCCTTCTATCCACTCCCTGTCCCTGCTTGATGGATGGATGCAGAGTGTTCCAAGGACTGAAAGATGGTTCCAAGACGGAAGGCTGACTGGTAAAGAATACCACATTGCATGAGTGCAAATAAACGTTTGCTATATGTATCTCTGAAATCTCAAAGTTGTGTGTTTCAGCAGTTAGCCTATCTTGACTGAATGAGAAAATAATAACACATATACAAGGCATTTCTATATTCACGTCAATTCAATTAACCAAATTAGATGACATTTAAATAGGTGCACAAAGTGCTTGTTAATAGTTGTTATTTTCTTTGCTGTTATTCTAATATAAAATTCTCACTATTTAACTTTATATATAAGAAATATAGAGCATAATGCAAAAATACATTCAATTAGATATTTATTCATACATGTAAAATATACATAACTTATAAAGAGCTTGAGTTATCTCTTAATATATTTATATTACTTTTGAAAGGGAAATTATTAAATATTAGAGCTTTTAATACACTGGCACAGACTCATCAAAGCCACTACAAGCTTTGCTGTGTCTAATCAAAGATATAGTCTACCATCAGAAAATGGGGCCTGAATGGCCTCTTAGACTTAATATTGTGTATCAATTTGGCCAGAACAGTCATCCACGCTGATGAAATCATTGAAAGCAACTGTGAAGCAACTCTGGTGATCTGTGAACAGAGAAGAATAATTCTTTCTTCTCATACCTCCATGCTTTCTCCTTGAGGTGTATTTTCTATTATTAGCAATGGAGTAGAATTTAGAATGTCACTTGAATTCTCCATCTCAGCACTGCACTTGGATGATTAAGCAGCCACAAGAGTTAGTAATGATATGAGTTTGCTTTTAATAACAGCTGTGTTTAAGTCAAATCTGGGTGAGGTGGGTGTTTCTGAAGGTGGCAGTTACCGTAACCTGCAGATTAAACAGGTTGCAAAACTTGGGCTTTTATACAAGGTTCAGGGAGCCACTGCACATCCTGGTACATTTCCAATGCTTAGCTGACTCATTCCAGGTTTGCCAGCAAGTGAACATCTTGGACATGATGCAAAAGCCCAGCTGACAAAATCACTTACTGTTTGTAATATGGTTAAAAAAAAAAAGCATGTATTTATCAGCCAAATTATCAAAGTAATTAGTTGCTAGTGATGTTTCCAACCATGGTACTTTATTTATTAGTGGTTTGATGAACTTAGTTAATGCAAAGGTAAAAGTTGTCAGAAAAGAGTGTGTTTCTGCCTTAGAAATATCTGTTCCTGTTAACCAGCTCAGATGACAAGTTTTTATTCTTTATACCTTAGGAAAAAAGTGGAAGACCACGGACCACAGAAAAATTTTTCTCCTGACTAAAAGGATAGTTCCCAACTCTCTTTAATCCCTAGTTGGAACAGTTGGAAAACTGGCACGTCTTTCAGGAGTCACTGAAATAGAAACATGAGAAAATGCAGGACACCACATGAGCACTTTGGGATAATTATACCACACTTTATTTCATAGAGTATTTGGAATGCATGTGTAAAAATAATGATGATGTGTCCTTAAATGTATGTAGAGCAGAGGAGTTGAGCATATGTGTGTAATAGTAAAGTATTTAAGAATATAATAAATGGATCGCATTTTAAGGGCTCAACAAAGTTATCTGATGCAAAAAATGGTGTAATTCTTCTGAGTTTCTCTCTCTCATCTAGAACCTGAAAAAAAATGACCTAGCTGCTTAAAGGTCATATTTCTGTCTTTCAGGGTGTCAAGTGTTAGTCTTTTCCATTATGGAAGTATGCCTTTCTATCCTCATATTTTAGGTTCTTTCAATTTGGTAAGGCTTGCTTCATTTTTATCAAGCTTTAGCAAATTGTTACCATGTGTCAGGCACTCTTCTGGTGTGGCAAAGACAATGATAAAGAAAAACAGACAGTCCCTGATCTCATAGAATGTGCAAGCCAATAGAAAAGATGTATTAGTTTTAATAATTCACATACATATGTAAAATTAAATCTATGAAAGGTCATGAGTAGAATGTTGGTAGCAATATTCTGGTGAGGCTTTAGAAGGAAATGATGAGGGTTAATAGAAACTAGAAGAAAGGCAGTCCTTGTTATAAAGAGGCAGAGATATCAACAGAGTTTGGCACTAAGATGCACTTCCTCTAGCATAGGAAAGACCAATTATTGTACCCCTTGTAGAATGGCAGGTTGATGAAATAAAAAATGCATTTAAGGTAGTTGATTGGACAACTATGATCATGTCTATTTATTCACATTTCTCAAGTTGTTTACTAAATAATCCAAGCGAAGAATAAACTCCTTATTGTCAAACTATTCTATTAATACAAGTCAAGCATTTTTCTTCTTTTCTCAAAAAATTAAATTTATGCCTGAATTTAATTCAAATACTTCAAAGATTGTTTACGTTTAGGCCATAGATCTTCTGTATGTACAGCAGAAAACTTTCTTGACAAAACTTTAATTGGTGACTTTTATGCCAGTGGACAAGAATTATTTGAGGATTGTTGGAAGCATCTTTTATAGCAGTTGATGCCCATGGGTTGCAATGACAGATGAGTTCCTTGGCCTAAAGTAGCAAATCAGATTTTTTGCCAAGATCACAGATGGCCCATACTTCCCTTACAGTCAAAACTTTGCTTGGCAAAGAAAGTTTTCATCACTTCAAACATCTCAATTGCCTTTGCAGTTTCCAAAAGGAATTCACAAAAATAGGGAATTTTTTATGTTGTTAGCCTGCACACGTAAAAATGAAAATCAAAATTTGGCAGTACTGAGAGAACTCCGTAGTTTCTTTGTTGAATGATGAAAGAAAATGACGCCATTGAATTTTTTCACGCCTTGAGTCAAAGTCTTAGAGAAAATGCCAGCAGACATGTAATGAAAACTATCATTTATTGGAGGTATTGCTTCAAAAGTCTTCCTCTGCTATAAATCACAAACTAAATTAATTCATAAACCTGAGTCCACTAAGGTCCCACCTGTCAGAGGTCCCACCTTGAAAATGCAATAGGCACTATAACTTAATTCAAATTTTAGTAAATTTAGTGAATTTCTAGCCATTCCAGAGTGAGAGTTCATATCCACCAAATGGTCCACACTATCTAATGTATTATTTAGGATGAGAACAGGTAAAGATTTAATTAATAAAACAGATTTTATTAATTCAGATTCTATTTTCAGTAAATTGGCCATAAAGTTCCATATCTGACATGTCCCTTTATGTTCTGAAAGCAAATTACAAGCAAAATAAATGAGATGGATCATATTTTGTTTCCTGTCATTTTCTATTTTAAGCGAGACCCAACGCAAACAGATATCATAATCATAATGGAAACGTGACTTTTCTTTAATTCTTATAAATGTAAATTGATGTGGGAATCAGATAATGCAGATAATGGCAATTATACATTCTGTGAGTATGCCTCCACACTGGCCTGCACATGTTTGGCAAGAATAAGTTTACATAATTATTACGTTCTCACAAAGGAAATTCTCAAAGCAATGGAAAGAAAACAGGAAAAAGTTTTGTCTGCTTCAGGACTCCATAAAATCCATTTAGGTTGATAGTTGAGAAGATGCCAAAATCTAACACCCATTCTGAGATCGTGTCACTGTTCAGCTTTGCAGAGAAGCAGATATCATCAGCTTGAAATTAAAATAAGTCCCTGAAGATAAATTAATATAATCAATGATATTTTCTGAATGTAACAGCTATTTCCATATGGTATTTATAATTGTGGTTCTTCTGGACACCTTCTAACATTTTAGCCTTAATTGGCCAAACACATTTGTGGAGTGCCTTATTATGAAACTCATTACTGTTGGTGTCAGTGACGTGCAAGCATTTTACTCATTGTTATGTCAATCGCTATTTATATCTACTTTTTGTATCAATAACTGAGAGAGAGAGAGAGACAGAGAGACAGAGAGACAGAGAGACGGCTTGAGAGAGATGAGACAGTTGCTAATATCTTCATTTAGAAGTTTGAAAACTAAGGCTCCACCACAGAAAACCTTAGTGCTTCTTTCTCTAAAGTAGTTCACTTTCTGAAAAAA
>PVKH010020303.1:0-14623 GCA_004027955.1 Chaetophractus vellerosus | reverse complement strand
CTAGGAGAGGTCCCCGGGAACCGAACCCGGGGCCTCCCATGTGGTATGCCGGTGCCCTATCCACTGGGCTATCGAGCCGGCCCCTACAAGACAGTCTTGATGCCTTCCTGATTCCCAAATTTCTAAACTCAAAAAATGTAAGAATTAGAATGCTAAGAAGTGGTTTTCCGCTTGGTGAAAATGTGGTATTTTCTGTATCTCCATTGAAGAAAGATGGAAGAAAGACCTTCAGCTGTAGCAGTGATGGATTCCACTTGAATACAAAAGAAAGCCAGATCTGTGAGTTACTAAATGGGGAAATGTATCACTAAAATAGCCCTCAATTCTAATCTGTTTGGGACATTTGGGAGAGGGTTGGTGGCCTTCCCAGTCTCCTCCCATGTCTGTAATGTGGGTCTCAGAAGGAGCCAATGACCAAAATTATCAGACAATCATCCTCCCTGCTGGTCTCGTGCTGTGCAAAGTTGGCCTCAAGAAGCCAAACAAAAAGCATTCCAGTGTCTGTGGCCAAAGTTGGAAACCAAAGCCACCAGACTGCTGCAAACAGCGCATTGGTTTTCTTCAAATTTGGCCTACAACTCCTGTCTCTAAGATCATTATCATGCTGACAAATTTAAAAGTTTATGACTTCAGCTCTTTGGTAGCAATAAGGTACAGCAAGAGTCAAAGATATTCACAGCCACCAGTACATGTTGTCCCCCCTCCAACACACATCTTGCAATCAGTGAAAAATCTCTAAAATCTCCAAAAATCTCCAAATATTATCTTAGGGATAAAATAGAAAGCAATGTCTATGTGAAGCTTGTGCCAAGATGTGTGTGTATGTATGTATGTGTGTGTGTGTGGGGGGGTATCTATAATAGTATATTTCTTTTCAGGATTAGAAAAGTAAATAGATGTCACACATAAGAAATAACTAAGAGGGAGAACATAAAAATGCCCTTTCCTACTTTTGACTCTCAAGCACCTTTTAATTGCAAAATTTAAAGGTCTTTTTGTAGAGCTTTTGCAGAACTGACCCAACATTTCTAGCAGCGTGTGACATTGGTGTCCCTAGTCTTTTTGAAATGCATTCCTTCATTCAACAACTCTAGACTGAGACTGAGTATGTATTGTACCACAAGAAGAATGGGGCAGTGGGATGTGCCCCAGGTACACAAAGGTGGTTCATGTAATAAAATCAATTAATTACATTGATTTTATTCAACAAAATAAAATCCATATATATATATGAACCCTGTATTTTCTGCATGATTTCTCTGTAAACCTACAACTTCTCTAATAAAAACAATTAATTAAGATTTAGATATGATAAAGTAAATCAATGGAAATAAATGACAGTGAATTTTTGTAAATCCCCATCTAAATACCTTACACAAAAAATAACTTAAACTAGATCATAAATCTAAATGTAAAACTATAAAACTCTTAGAAAAAAGCATAGGAGAAAATCTTTGTGACATTGGGTTAGAGAGAGAGTTCTTTGACATGGTGCCTAAAATACAATAAATACAAGATAAAAATTGATAGACTGGACTTCATTGAAATTAAAAGCTTTTGCCCAGTGAAAGACACTGTTAAGAGACTAAAAAAAAAACAACAAGCTACCGACTGGGAAAAATATTTGCAATCACATCTGGCAAAGGATATGTATTCAGACAATACAAATCCTCAAAACTCAGCTTTTAGAAAACAGTCCAATTTAAAAATGGGCAAAAGACTTAAACTGACACTTTACGAAAGAACGTATATGGATGGCAAATAAGCACATGAAAAAAATGTTCAACATCACTAGCCACCAGGGAAATGCAAATGAAAGCCTCCATGAAGTGCCACTACACTCCTATTAGAATGCCTAGAATTAAATATACATAAATAAATTGGCAAAACCAAGTTCTTGCAAGGACATAGAGCAACTGAAACTCTCATACACAGCGAGTAGGCATGTTCCTTATAATGAAACATACAGTTACCATATGACTCAGCAGTCCCACTCCTAGGTATTTACCTTAGAGAAAGGAAGACTGAAGTCCATACAGAAAGTTGTACATGAATGTTTTAGCAGTTCTACTAATACTGGTCAAAATCTGGAAACCAACCCAAATGTCCTTCAATGGATAAAGAACTGTGATACATCCGCACAATGAGTAACTATTTAGCAATAAAAAGAAACTAGTGAAACACACACATTAAAGAAGAACAATGGATGACGTAAAGAAAGATGATGGACGAATCTGCTTCTGCAGCGTCAAATGCTCCTCTGGTGTCCCTTCACTGTCTAGTCCTTCTATGCTCACATGCTTTCCTTTCCCACTCCTTAAACAGAGATAGGTCCCAGCCTGCCTTCCTTGGAGGACATTTTTCTTCATTCCCAAGATTTCTGAACTCCCACAAATTTCGCTACTACCTACATTGCAACGTGTCCTGATTTACATCTCAAGCCACAATCTCGCACCTGATCTCCAGAACCGCGTGTGTGTAAGTATGTATGTGCACAAGAGAGCCTTACTGGATTTGTTAAAAATTAAATAGGTACAACATGCTCATTGCAACAAATATAACAATATAGAAGCTTACAACAGGGTTAATTATTTCTTCCTTCTCTCTCCAGTTCCAGGACTCTGAATAAGCAATGTTAAAAGTTTGGTGCATATCTTTACACAACTGTCTCCATTCATACTCAGACAAATATACACACACACACACACACACACACGTTTATTATATATATACGTTTATTTGTATGTAACATTTATATATTGACATTTATGTCTATATAAATTTTCCATTCTCATCTTAATCTCAATGCATCTTATATTTAGACATTAGATGCCAAATGCTATGGCCTTAGTTCATGTTTTCTTTGCTTTGAAACTGGAATTAAGCAACAGCTTCCTAACTCATCAATCTACCTCCCAAATTGCCATATTCCTATCCATCCTTCTCTCCCCTAATAGTTATTCCTCTAAAATGCAAGCCTGATCTGCTTAAAATCCTTCAGCGTCTCCTCAGAGCTCATAGAAAAGTTTTAACTTCTTATTCCTGCACACAAAGGCTTTCAGAATCTGGCTTTGTCCTCTCCAGCGTTAGCTCTTGTCATCCCCTCACATGCCCCACACCCTTCCTCCTGCGACACCATACTCCTCATCTTATTCATTCTCTGTGTCAGGTACATCCCACGCTCTTTCCTGACGATGTACCTTTCCATGTGCTCTGCCCTCTTCCCTCCTCCTGGGGTGGGTGGCCGTTTTCCCTTCTTCTTGGCATGAGGTTAAAAGTAGTAGCTTCAATGAATTGGGGTTTTTTTTGTTTTGTTTTTTTTAAAAAAAGCAGGTACTGTGAACCAGACTGCCTCGGTTTGAATCCTTCTGCCACTTGGTCTCTGCATGACTTTGAGCAGGTTACTTAACCAGTCTGTGTTTCAGTTTCCCAACTGCAATGGTTCTCAAACAAGAGTTTGCATCAGAATCAAGTGAAGAGCGTATTAAAACACCCCACCTCCAGAGTTTCTGAGTCAATAGGTTTGGGATGGGGTCTGAGGATTTGCATTTCTAAGATGTTCCCAGGTGGAGATGCCACCTTTTCAGAGCCACGTCCCAGTTATGAAATGAGGCTAACATTAGCACCTACCTCATATGCTTGTCACTGGAAGCATTAGATGAGTTAGAAGGTAAAGTGCTCAGAACAGAGCCTGATTATGTTACTGTCTAATGAATGTTAGTTATCAATATTATTCTCTGCCTGCAAAGATCTTACAAGCATGTTTTGATTTGGGTTAAATATCACTTACATTGAAAAGCTTTCCTGATATTCCTGCACAGTTTGTAGTCTTCTACCCATAGCCTCCCCACCCCATTATAAAACTTACCATGCAGAATTGCAACCATTTACACCTTCCAGGCATGTCTATACTTCCCGTGGACTTTGAACTGCTTAAGGATGGGGGTTCTGAATCACTCATCTTTAATATCCCAGTATATGCCTGATACAGAGCAGCTGCTCAATGAATGTTTGTTGATTGAAGAAATTAATGCAGAGCATCTCCTGCCTCTGTGAATGTATATGTAGGGCTGGCTGAACTCAGTCTGGACAGGTGTCCGGTTATCATTTAGGTTTAACCTAAATTCTAAATACATTCGCTTTGCTCTTTTGGCAATGGTCCTCAATTCTGACCACACATTAGAATCACCTTTTAAATCATGCTGACGCCCGGGCTCCTCCCCAGACTAATCAGTGAAGAATCTCTTGGGGGACAGATAAGAACACAGCGCTGGTATGTTTTTTAAAGTTCATCAGGTGATTCTAATGTATAAGATAGGATGGAAAATAACTGAGCTAGGGGCATGCAAACTATTATAATGTGCATACATTATCAGTCATTTACTCCTGACTATGAATTTGTTTTTCTTATCCCAATATAAATTGCCAGCTTTGAGCAGTTCTGAAAAGGGGTAAATAGAGAAATTAGCATTTGTAGAGCACTTTACAGTTTTCAAAGCACTTTCATAATCGGTGTGTCACCAAAATCTTAAAATAACCCAGTGAGGAAGGTATCATTATTCTTTACAAATGCTTTGAGGCAACCGCCCAGGGAGGAGGGGAGTGTACACCAAAGCCTTTTAAAAGAAGCAACAAATCAGCAAAATGCCATCTGCCAGGGATTTTTTTTTTCTTTTCTTTTCTTTTCTTTTTTTTTTGCTCTTCGCCCATCTGTCTTCTACAATGCTACTTACAGGCCATCCTTGGTACTCATCTAGGACTTGGGCTCTGAGCCTTTTTTCCCACTTAGCTTTCGGCATATGTTGTTCCATGACTGGTCAATGACTTCGGCTTTTCCCCTTGGCATGCCCAGATCAGCTTGGCTCTTTGACAGTTGTTTCTCAGGGACTGTCGCCCTGCCCATTGGAGACTTTGGTCTTGGTTTCACTTTACCCCACCCACAGTCAACCTTCCACAAAGCCAGTGAGTGGCATACCAGGGATTCAAACCCAGGTGAGGTAAGAAACAGGAGGACTTGGTGCTTCGAGGTAGGGGACAGAGGAGGGAGAAAGATGCAGAAAGGAAATGAAGGGCACTGGACATGTGCTTTGCCATTTTCATACGTGTGTAGGACCACTTCTGAGTAAGTGGGTGTAAGATTAGGCTGTAAAATAGTAGCAATATTTTGCTCAATATGCTAGGACTTAAACACTCAAAAGAGTAGCTTATCAATGTAGTCCCTTAGGTACACTGTTTTATTCCAGAGAGGTGGCAGTGACCCAAAAATATTTTTGGAAGTGCCTCCAAAACTTGCAGCACATTCTTGTAAATATAATTAATGTTGGCAAATATTTGTCCTTTGAGGGAATAGTTTATGTTTAGATAAAAAGTCATTCAGAACCAAATCTGATGATTAAGAAAGAAGACAGTAAAGATGAGTGGTGTTTATTTAGTAAAAACCTGAGTTGCAAGGATAGTGAATGTGTCATTTTAAAATTTTATACCTGTAGGCCCTGCCATATTGCTTGACATATAGTAGGTGACCAATACATATTTGATGAAACAATGAGCAAATGAAAAATTGAGTGAAAATTATTTTGTTATGAGGCCCAGAAAGCAATGTTTGACAAAGAAAATACAAAAATATTCTAATGAATAGAATATCATTGGAGAAAGTGCCAATTTGAGGGCCATCTCTTATTTGATAATACAGGTCCTGATAACTATGATTCATACATGTACCTAAACATACACACACAAACACACACACAAACACAGAGAGAGAATGGAGGGAGGGAAGGAGGAAGGGAGAGAACCTTGTCTTTTATAGTCCTACTTTTTCTATCTGTATGCAGACATGTATGAGCCACCTATGTATGTATAGAAAGAGAGTTAAATCTTCTTAGTCATGGGTAGCTGTTCCGGAAAGAAAGAAAGAAATGAAGGCTTATTAAAATCAAAAGGGGATAGCAGGAGATTTGATACACTAAATGGTTAGACACAAGGTTTTGCCTGCAAATTAAGAATGTGTAGCATCCCTATTCCTGAAACCAGTCAAATGAGCATTTTTCATCTTTTTCTTTGTATACCTTCTGAAAAAAGACGTTATTTGGGTTCCTGTCCATCTAGACTTTGGGTGTCCTCATGAGGCAGAGTCCAGGACACACAGCAGAGGCTCTTCAGTCTGGACCTGGGTTCTCAGGATTATATTAAATATATTATAGGGGAAAGACCCCACGAACTATGCTCTTTGAATTGTGGGTGATAAAGCAATTGCAAAATATAATATGTTTATTGGAAAAAAACAGGACTAAGATCATATTATACAGAAAATTCTAGGGTGTTGGGAAGAAGAGAAATTTTGCTTTCCTACAAGTTACCTTAACAATGTTATTAGGAAAACAGAAAACAAAAAACCTTTCACAGTCTCTCCTACTGACTAATAGTGGGAGATAAAGAAGGCCAGCGTTATTCCTCCTTTCAAGACATAAACAATAAGATATACCGGCCAAAAATCTCATATGCATCTTCTTCACATGTCTATCTCATTCTAGTTCTATCGCCAAGATTTCCATTAAAATAGCAGCTTGTAAAAGCTCAGGGTCAGGGAGGAAGGGCCCTGGGGTCCAGTTTCAGTGTTTGCCAAAATCTGACTCTATGACCTTGAGCAAGTCACTTTCCCGAGCAAGTTCCTTTCTTGAGTTTTCATTGCCTCCTGAATGAAACAAAGTGATGGGAGTAGATATTGCCTGGGTCTCATTTCTGGCTGGCATGCTAGAATTTTTTAAACTTGTTTTTACCATGTGATGGGAAAGAAAAGCACAGAACAATACAATTATGTAAATGTCCCAACAGAGCCTGCTGTAAATGCCCTGCTTTCGGTGAGGGCACATGCTGGACATGGCAAGGTTATTTTGTTAAATTCTACCCGAGGGATGCTTTAGTGGTATGGCTCATATTCAGGAAAGGGAATGCTTTTATTTCCTTCTTCATGCTAAGAGCAACAGATAAATAAAGATTTTATTAAATTGCCCAACAAGGGGGAAACTAAGAATTTCATGCAATTTTATGGTTCCTGAAGGTTCTTCTAATTGAATTACTTCAGGCACCTGTTGGGCATTCCTGGCCACGTCCCCTATAATTCCATTAGAATTACCTCTGTGCATCCTATAAATGCCATTAACATAAGGCAGATATTTGCTTTCAATAAGATAACACAGATGAGTTTGTCTAATTGTCTCTCTAATCCCTCCCCCTCACAGCCTGGGAAATGGCTTTGTAATTGCTCAAATCCTGGTATTTATTATTGCCAATCAAAACTGCTTTGAAAACACGACAATGTTATTAGGAAGATTTGAGTCTTTCCCTTAATCCATCACATGCTCTTGGCCTTTGAACACAAGGTGGGAGAAATAAACCATTTGTAGTGAGATCCTCATCATTGAAACCAATAGGAGGGAGGAGAAAGGGAGACTGAGCCTGCAGCCAGTCCTCACAGCACCGCCTGTAGTTAGAAGACCTTCTCCTAGTGGCTTGCTGTTGTTGGGTAGCTATGTCCACTGGGATGGGCTCACCCTGAAGCTCTGGCAGGCTGACTCCCACCATTCCATCAGTTATTCTTGGATGCCCTTAAATCTAGTCTGTTTTTAGTTATTTGGTGTCTTTGCTTATCTACCTTATGTTTTTGACTACTTGATTGATCATTAATTTCTGCAGGTTGGCTGAGCAGGGTGAAACCCACACTATTTTATCCACGTACATTGCTCCAATGAGAGATTTGCAGGAAGGCTTGGGTAAAATAAGTTAAGTGTCCTGTGAATTGCATTTATTCATGTTCTCACCCACCACTATAAATAATCCAAAGTTGAACATAAGGTCTGGCGACTGGTCAACGGTGGTAATAAAAGCTGAAACTCAGTTGTACAGGGAGATGAGTGATGTTCTTAATAAGAACAGAGCTTGGATGGGCTCACTTCCTCTCCACAAACCAAAATATATACACAGACAGAGGCAGTAAAGTAAGGGGAAACAATGAATTAGACTGAGTTTGGGACCAGACGGCTTTCACAGTGGGTCCCTCTAAATCTCACCTGCGTTTCTGCAAATCATTTCCCTCTCAGACTAATCCTTTGATAATTACCAGGCCAATCCATCCATAGCAGAGTGAGCATGCACCAGTACACCGAGAGGTGGGAGCACTGAGGCACTGGGCTATCATCTAGAGAAGAGAGGTCTCTGGTCTCAGCTGCAAAAGGTCTAACCTTTCCAGGAAAAAAAAAGAAGGTTCAAATAAGCACACACTTTAACTTTGGGGAGTGGGTGAGGAATCTCCACCAGAGGTGGGAAATAATGAGAGAAAATGAAGTTCGTAGGAGACCCTTATTATCTCTGCTCACAGCAGAGCAATTACTGAAATAATTGCTCTACTGTGAACACAGATCCTACACCTAAAGTTGTTTCCCCATTATTTTCATTATTCTAATTGATCAATGCCACTTTTAAACCTATTTGAAAGAAATACGATCTTTCATTTTAATCTCTCACATTTTAATGTATGGTTAAAGTAAGGTATGTATTGAAGAAATTATAGGAAGAAATACATATTTATTATAATATAGAATATAAATCTGATTTTTGTAGGAGAGCTGGGATTATTCACTCTGTACATTTCTAGCTTGAACTTCTGCAGCTGAAGAACTGCAAAATTTTGGTGTTTCCAGTTTCCAGTATGGGTTTCTTCTGCATACATTAAAAGCAAAACACATGTAAATCAAATAAATCTGATTTGGAGAGGGACCACCAGGCCTTTAAGTCCTAAGTTCCCACAAGCTACTGTAGTTTATTTTCATCCTCGTATTCTCCAGAATTTTATCCAGCTTAGTTTGAAATGTCTTAAGCCATGCAATTCCCAGAGAAAAAGGTCTGGGTAACAAAGCTTGCTGTTAGCAAGCCTTTCCAACAGAATCCCTGGCTGCCCTTTGAAATTCAGCCCCAGAGACACTCTATGTGCAAATTATTACTTGTTCAATTAGGACCCAAATTTTGAAATGGCTTTTCAATAGTGAGGTCCTAGATTAGCAAACTAGGCTCTGGCACTGAGAAGCCAATGGAGACATCATACTTTCACGAGGGGTCCACAGCCAGGGCATGGTCTCTGGTCTCTTGCCTGTTGAGAGAAATATCAAGTTCTCATTCATTGGTTTGGGATGATATAATAATAAGAGCTAACATATCTGGCTAAGGCAGCTATGCTAGGCCCTGAATCATCTCCTTTAATCTTCACCATAACCCTGTGAGGAACAGCCGATGATCATGTTCATTTTATCTTTAAGGCAGCCTAGTGAGGTTAAGTGACTTACCCATCAACAGGCAACTAGTGGAGCCCAGAACTGAGACCAGGCAGTTTGACCCCAGAGTCTGTTCTCATAACGAAACCCTACTGTGTGTCACTTTGCCTGGATCCAAGCAGACAGAATGATATCCCAAAGCTTGCTTCCCATCCTGTGAAACTATAGTCCTTTAGTGAAGAAGGAAAAACCAGAAGGGTCCGGTTTGCCTATAATTGCTTCACAGGGAAACCCACACCCTTTTCTTGACTGACTCCCACCAGAGAAAAAAGGAGAAGAGAGAAGAGGAAGCCTGCCAACCTCGACAGATGGTATGTAGGCTGCTTTGGAGATGGGAAGAAAGAGATTTTTGCTGACTGACAAAGAACAAGGGAAAGAGACTGGAGAGAGGGTGACATAAGCAGAAAGAGCTAAACTTGAAATATATGTGGAAGAGAAGATTGAGGAATAGGAATTGCTCTGGGGGACAGATGGGTAAATAGTCTTGAAAGGACATTTTTTAAATGCCACAGAACTCCAGTCTAATGAGGAAATGTGAGCGAAGAGAGAGACACAATCAAAAATGATAAGAGTGAATTACTTCATAAAGTTGGCCTCCCGAACAGTGTGTTTACAGTCTTTCAACAGAGAGATTGGAGAGACCTATGATGGATCTCCCCCGTTTGGAGGTTAAGGACCCACACTCACCACTGGAGGAAACTTGCCCTAGTAATTTTAGTTTGGAGTCAGCCTATAAGAAGACCAAAAAATGGAAACATTGTGAGGAAGCTTAGAGTTTTATCGGGCCTCATCCATTATCAACTGCGTTTCAGAAAGGGCAACAATAAGATGTAATGGAATTTCTGCTTAAATGGACTTGTTGATGCACCACCTATTACCAAGCTCCAAGGATCCTCCCAAATCATGGCTGAGAGCATACTGATGGTGTGATTAGTGTCCCACATGCTCTCCTTTCCTTTTTCCTCACAAGCCTAGCTTGAATTATTTATGCACAAGACAGCGTTAAAATGGTTTATTCATGAGGTTGCCTTAGGAGACAGGAGATAGACAACCTGCTTTTGTGAGGGTCTCTCTGGAGAGTGGCAGCAGCACAATGTGGTACCCCATCGGGCTCTGTGAGGACAAAACATCTCAATGTAGATCCTTCTGTTTAAAATAATGATCAGCGTTGAGTAGGACCCAAGTTGAGAAGCATTTATATTGACATGATTGCTTCAGGTAAAAGACCTAAAGATTCTTCAGCACCAGACAGGGCAGGTTTGCGTGAAGGAGTACAGAGTGGTGCCTCTGACTGTTTGGATCTGTGAGGAGCCTGGAGGTATTTTAACATCCTGAGGGTCATTTAACATTGTCATCGGTCCTGGTTCTTCTCTGGAAGACTATCGGGGCAACCAAATGAATCATCCTGCCACCTCTCCACAACACTCATTGTGGACTGGGACTTGTTCAGAGGCAGGGCTATCTTGGACCCCATCCTGTGCCATTTGGTTATGAAAGTACCTGGTTACCTTGTTGATAAACAGGTCTCACCTGTCAGTGACACCTTGCTGACTGTGTCAAAAGAAAATCCAAGGAATCTTTTCTTCAGCTATTTTAATAGCAGTCTTTTGTCATTTGTTTGTATGCTTGGACTTAATTGCTTTCAAATAAGAGCACATAATATATGTCTTCTATTCTTAACTTGCAGTGTGACTTTCAAAATTTCCAGTCATAGTTAGGACTGCATTGAAAACACCAAGTATATTCTCCCCCTCATCCTCCTAGACGATGGCCGCCTTCTCTCCATGAATCCTCTTGAGCTACAGATTTTCCTACAATTAATTTGTGCTTTGTGCTGAGTTAGGTCATTGAAAACAACAAGCTAATAAAACTTAGAACAGATGAATATTTTATAAAGGTATGGGTGAAAGGGGTGAGCTTTATTACAAACCTATACATTGCAATGTCTGCTCTTTTTAAAAAAACTCTAAGAAAAGATAGGTGTAGGTTTATTTTCTATAAACAATGACCGAGCTTTTAGCCTACACATAACACTGAGCTGAGAGCTCTGTGAACTAACACAAATATAAAGTATAAACCATGCTGTAAGCTCTCAAGGTGCCTAAAGTAGGAAAACCTGCATATCTTGGAAGTTGAAGTTAAATCGGTATCAAAGACTGTGATGGGGCAGGCATTAGACAAAATGTATTCATTTCCCACTATGAGGAAGTTCTCCGGGTAGCCACACGGCTCACTGCTCCGCCTCCCTCTAGTTGTGCTCAAATGAGGCCTACACTGCCCATTCCATTGAACATTGCAGCTCCTGTGGTGCCCGATTCTTCCTTCCCCTGACATCTCTCCCCCCATAGCACTTATTACCTTTTAACACAAAATATGGCTTTCTTTCTTCTTATCTTTCTTGTTTATCATCTGTCTTCCTCCACCAGAATCTAAGTTCCATAAGGGCAGTGAAATTATTCATTTATTTTTTTATTTTTATTTTTTTGTCTGCTTTGTTCCCTGGTATATCCCAGCTCCTAGAAAGTGTCGGGCACCTCAGAGGCCCTCAATAAACAATTGTCATTCTCCTTACATGAGCTTAGAATTGGACTAGATGGAAAGAATGTGAAATAATGACAATTTAATAAAAAAGGAGTAAATGAAAAAAAAAAGAAAGAATGTGATGCTGAATAAGTTAAGTACCTGCTGTAAAGAACTCACAATATAAGGGGGGGGGGAGGAAGATTACAATAATAACAGTAACAATGATAGTTATTTTCTTATTAAGAACTTCGTATGGGCCAGTCACTATGCTATTTCATTTAATCTTTATGATAATACTTTGAGGTAAATATTATCTGTATTTTATTCATGAAGAAACTAAGGCTTAGAAAATTTAAGTTGTTGGCTCCAGGTTGCATAGCAAGAAGTTGGTAGTATATCTGAAGAGTTTTCACTCCAGAATCCATGATGCTTAAAAATCTTTTAAGTTATAGAACATTTAAAATATATATGAAAGTAGAAAGAATTGCATTGTGAATCCCTATGTACCCATGACTCAGCTTCAATCAAAAATTATAAATTCATGGCCAACCTAGTAACCAGAAGTTGTGATCTTAGCCACTTGCTATATGAGCAAATAAATGGAATAGAAAATTTGTGTTTTGAGAGCAAAAAGAGAGCAGAACTCTACACATGGGAGTGCTTAGGAAAAATTCATGAGGCCTGGTTTGGGTAATACTCTCCTCTTCTCCTTCTCTACCTTCACATTATGCTCCAGGGGCTGGAAAGCACTGCCCCTGCTCTGTGCCTGACTCTGTGCTCAGGATGTATGAGGTCGGATCCAAACGGAAACAGCATGATGTTCTCTGATTCAGAGGAAAACTCGTTTGGTCCCTGTACACGCTTCATTTGGGAAGGAAGCATTTCCACTGTGCCTCCTCACTGCCGAGAGGCTTGGGGTCCAGAGGAGCAACTTTGGCGTAAGACCAGAAATCTCGAGCTGGGCTTCTGGGGCCAGCAGCTGAGAGTAGGTTAGCATTTCCTATTAAAGGCTGGGCAGAAAATACTAAGGCAGGAAATAGTCAGCTTGGAGGAACCACAGGGCTTGGTGATACCTCAACATGATTTTAAGAAGCTCTTTCCAAGCTTCCATCATTGGAGAGCCAGTCCTCAATAGTGTGTCTCTAAGTGGTTGAGAGGAAAAAATCAGGGATTTGGGTCAGACAGATCTGACCTGGCTTCAGACTCTGCCTCTCCCACTCATGTAACCTCAGGTCAATAACAAATTTCTATAAATCTCAGTTTTCTTATCTTAAAACCGGAACACTGTTTAGTTTACATTTGTGAAGTGTCTAAAATGATGCCTGGAACATGTTAGTTTTGTTTTGTTTTTTTGGTAATTGGGGTTGGGAAATTCTCTCTCATTGTCATGTAAGTTCTCCAGCATTCATTAATGAAGATGCAGAGTTCCCTAGTGGGATATGCTTGTAACTATTCATTTTTTTATACACCAGGAAATTAAAGAAACTAGGAATCTGGGATGGATTCTAAGTCCCAGTGACCCACATCCCACATGTGTTTTGGAAGATATCCAGAATTTGGGAGGCAAAATGTTTCTTTCTTAATTCTCCCTCATTTCCCAGGGCCATAACTGTGACCTTCCATTACCCCCATTAACACCTATTCAGGTATTGACAAGGGACAGCGGCTTCCTGCCGCTGTCCCATCCTCATGCCCCATTCGTAAAAGAGGCCGAACACCTTCCCTGTGTCAAGCGTTGGGATAAGCGCTTTACATATATTAACTAATTTAATCCTTACAGCAGAGGTATCATTATGCTCCCCGATTTTTGCATTAAGATTAGGAAGCAGAGGGCCAGCGAAGTGAAGTAACTTGCCATAGCTAGAATTGGAATTGTATCATCCTGTCCAACTTGCCCTTCAGGGACACCGCCCATGCTCAGGAGCAGTGAGGGTTCATGGGCAGGGTAGAGAGACAAGGGCCGGTTACTGCACTCCATTTCAAGGTGTCAGCAGGATGGCCGGAACTTCAACCCAATTTAGGATTGGGTAGGTACAGGATCCTCCGCCTAATTGCTATCCATGAATCATCCTTGTCAGATTGTTTTGCTAAGCATATTTTGTCTTTAAGTACGGCAAAATCTTTCTGAGGTTCAGGCAGTCATTATAATAAATTCTCTCATGAAAAAGGGGCAATGATCATGGGACCTCATGTAGAGAAGAGTATCCTGAGGCCCTGAGACAGCACTTGAATAGGTTACGCTTGCCTGGGGCTGTCATTGTTTCCTGGCAGTAATTCCAGAAAGCTCCTAACTGGAGGTGAGGCAGTCTGATAGAGAGTGGTTAACAAGGCAGTCTGTGCCACTTCCTAATTCTGTGATCTTAAGCAAAATATTAGCTTCTCAACATCACAGTTTCCTCCTCAGTGAAATGAGGATAATACAAATGCCTGCCTTGGGGTTGTTCTGAGAATTGAGTGAATACATGCAATTAATTAATTAATTAATTAACAACTTAGAATAGTGCCTGGCAAATAGAAAATGCTAAATAGATGATGGCTTTTATGATAAATGCTTCTCTAGGCTGGAAGATAACCCCCACGGTTAATGATCACCCAACTCCACACTTCACTTGGTTCATTCTCACCTTTGAAAGTTTAATGAGTAATAGAGCTGGGTTGCATTACCACCCTTGTCCTCTAGGTGCTGTCCACTCCCTCATGACAGTGTTTTCCATAACAAATTTGTTAAAGTTTAGTAGATGTTTAAAAAAAAAAAAATCAAGACACATTGGAAA
>PVKH010020302.1:0-14620 GCA_004027955.1 Chaetophractus vellerosus | reverse complement strand
TGCAGCCAGAGTCCCTGTACTGCAGGAGGCAGGGGATATAGAGATGTCCCCGGTGGGAGGTGGCTCTGGGCCAGGACTGGGTCACCTGGTGCTTCTCGGTTTCCCCAGGAGCCCTCTGACCTGGGTCGTTCTGAACCCCATCCTGGGTGTGGAGGGGAGTCTGAGGCAAGAGAAGCAGCCTTGCACTTGAGGAGCTCCTGGGGGATGGGGACGTGCCCAGGGCGTAGGTACGAGACAGGACAGGTTCAAAGGACTTCAGCAAGAAGCCTGCACATGGGGGTTCTTGGCAGAGTGACCAGGTCCTGGTGACACTGATTGGCAAAGCCTTCCGAGAGGAGGGGGCCCTCGCAAGGGGATCTCTGCTGAGCTCACCCTCTTTCCCGCCATCCCTTCTCCCAGGTGGACCTGGCCTTGGCCTCAGAAAGTGAGGGCCTGCCAGCCCTGGGAGTGGGCCTTTGGGGAAGCGGCTGTGCTGGGGGAAGGGAGCCTATAACCTAGGGTCACGGTGCTGACTCAGCAGGGTTTCGGCTGGAGGCCACCCTCCCCCCAGGGGGTGAGTCATTCCCACTTACCATTGAGCTGGTTTCTCACCGGACGTCCTGTTCCTCCCTGCCAGTTCCTGAGGCATCCCTGGAAAGCCCTACAGATGGCTCCTAAGGCTCCTAAAGGATGTTGGAGTCAGAGAAGCCCTTACTGGGGATCCCAGTGGCCCCCTACCCCCACATACACTCTCCCTGATGTGCTTCCAGCTTCTTCCATGCCAGGCCTGCTGCCTCAGCTCACCCAACCGAGGGCGCCCAGACGGAGTCTCAGGAAAGGGGGCGTGAGGGCGCGTTGGCCCAGCCAGGGCAGGGGAAGAGGTGGTCCACGCCCCAGATACAGGAAGCACCCTCAAACCCCCTCCAGCTCTTTCACCCACCCACACATGCACAGTCTCAGCCTGCTGGGCTAGGAAGAGAGGATCTGGGGTTGAGAAGGGCAGAAAGAGATGCTGATCAAGGTGGGTATGAGGGGAACGGAATGTCCCCCACACTCTGTGCCGCACCCCACTGCGTGGGAACCTGTGGTGCTGGCTGGCGGATTAGCTCCATGGCAGGCAGGGCCTGGGGAGCAGGTTTGTCTGCCACAACTGAGGAGCCTTTGTGTTTTGTTGCTGAGCTCAGGCTTTTGCAGGTCCATGACGTCTCGGGGGGCTGGCCTGACGCTTGCTTTGCTGGCTCAGCACCACTGGGAACCCGGGAAGCCTGAACTGCCCAACCTGAGCTCTACTGGGGAAACTGAGGCACTTGAGTGCCCCAGGGGCCTCGGTCCCAGAGCCTAGAGAATGTAAGCAGTGCTTGAGGTCAGGAAAAGAGATGCATTCCTTTGATGCCCCTGAGATGCATGAACCCCCTACCAAGGGCACAAGTGCCCATGGGTGCCTCCACCCTTCTCCCCATCTCCCTGGCTCCTTCCTGCTCTGCACAGAGCAGCCTCTTGCAGGCCTCTCCGCCTGCCTCCAGCCACTGTCCCCCAGAGACAGACTGGGTAACAAGGGCACTGAGCAGTCCCTGGGCTCCAGCTGGAGCTCCATCCCAGCCCCTGGCCCCTCAACCTACCCACACACCGAGCCCAGCACAGGGTGCCCTGCAGGAGCTGTGGCTGCAGGATTGTAACTGGTATCAGAACGACACCACCCAGACTGAGGCCCTGGGAAGTCAGATTTAGAACTTGATTCTGTTTGGGGGGCTGGGTAGGAAGAGCACTGGACTGGGTGCTGCTGCTGTGTGTCCCTGGACAAGTGACTCCCCTCTCTGTACCCTGGTCTCTTTTGTCAAATGATGATTGCATGGTCCATTGGGCTCCAGGATGCTACCATTTTAGTGGTCCTGGTTCCCACATCTGGGACAGCCTCTGCTTTTCATGAAAGAGGGAGCCTGCATGCTGACTGTGGACCAGCCCTAGCAGCTTGGGGAACCAGGGAGAGTCAGCAGGGTGCCCTCCAGCCCCGGGCCCTGCCAGCATCAGGCGTGACAAGGCCAACCCAACAGCAAGGCCAAGCCTGCCCCGCCCCTATCCCGCAGGAGGCTTGCAGCCCGGGAGGAGACTGGAAGGAACCCTCAGCGGGAAACAGATTAGATGCACACGCCAGGACACAGAAAATAAAGGGGTACAGATGAATGTTGTATGCTGTTGAGGTTGGGGGACGAATGGAGATGTCAGATAAGTAGGAAGAGAGCTTCCAGGACAGCACCTAGTGCATGGCAGGTGCCCGATTAAGGTTTGTTGAATGAAGTTCCAGGAAGGGGACCTAAAGCTTCATGAGAGATGATGGTGGTGGTGGTGATGATGAGAGGAACTAATGTTTATTGAGCATTTAATTTGTGCTAAGTGCTGCTCTCTTAAGTTTCACATGCATGTAGTCATTGAATCCTCACAACAATTTTATGGGATAGGTATTATTATTATCCGCCATTTTACAGATCTGCAACCTCAGTGCAAACCGCGCGACAGAGAGGCTAAGTCATTTGCCCGGTTGCACAGCGAGAAAGTGGCAGAGGTGAATGCACAGCCACAGCCTGGCTCTTAGCAGCCCCAGTAGCACACCCAAAGAGAGGGTGGTACAGGGTGGTGATGGAACAACCCCTCAGAAGGTGAGGGGCGCTCGTGCAATGTGGGGGAGGCGCAGGCATTGGTTTTCAGGTTGTCGGGGTAGGAGGTTGGGGGAAGAGCTTGGAGCCCAGGCCCAGGAGAGGGTGAACAGAGGAGCTGGGCATGCTCCGAGGGACCTTCCCTCCTGCTGGCCACCCCTGGAGCAGGCCACCCTCAATCCTGGCCCCTTCTCCCAGGCCTTCCGGATGAAGGCTGCTGGGAGGGGGCCCTGTTCCTGGGTTCCTGCCCCCGCCCAGCCCCTTCTGTCCCTTTGCAATGGTGAGCCCCTACCCCTCCCCGGCTCTGGCATTCTGCCCCTGCCTGTCTGCTCCCCTCTCTGAAAGCCTCCCAATCTGCCCTCTACAGAAAAAGGGACATTCTCCCCCCACCTTGCATCCTTGGAGCAAACCAGAACTTTGGGCTTGACAATCTCCCCAGTCCCTCCCAAGCTCCAGAACTCTGGCATTCCCCACCCTCACTGACCTCCAAACCCCAGACCCCAAGAGTGGCTCTACACCCACACCCCCAGGGCCGCTTCCGCTGTCTTGCTGACAGTTGGCTCTGGGCAAGAGTGAGCAAAAGTGAGCCTGGGCCTGCTCCCCTTAGAGGCCCCCCACCCCCACGCCCACCCATCACTGGGGCCAAAAGGGTGGATCAGGGAGCACCGCACTGTGCAAAGTGAGGGGTCCGTCAGCCCCCACCAGGGATTGCTCTGGGAGAGCATGAAGGGGGCAGCCTCATGCCCAGAGAGATACGGGATGGGAAGGGAGCTGCCCCCACCTAGTGAGGGGCAAGTGGGGGGAGGGGTGGGCCTCTGAGGCGCCTCAGCCTCCTGCCACTGGGAAAAGCAACCTTCCCACCCCACACCCAGAGTGCTATCAGCCATCTCCCCTCCTGGCACTGACACAGCTCTGAAGGGTGAGGTCACTGCTGGAGACGCGGCGAGCGAAGCTCAGTCTGTGCGCCCGGCGCTGAGCCCTGCCTGTCCCCTCACCTGCGGGGGGTGAGAGCAGGAGACGGGGTCCCGGTGGGCCACGTCCCTCTGTAGACCCCCACCATGCCCTGGCACCAATCCCAAAACGGCTCCTGGGTGCCCACACCCCTTCCCCCACCACACTCTCACCCATGGCCCAAGCCCTCCCAACTGGCTTTTCCAGTTCCAGCCTCAGTGTGATGAAAGTTCCCCAATTACACCCCCATTATCTCAGCCACTGGGCAGCCTCCAGCAGGCTTGGTGACTGGAGGCTGGGGGAGGGGCAGGGCACCCAGTTGTCCTGCTGGGGAGGACCTGGGGTGGCGCTGCTTGCCAGCTGGCCAGTCAGCAAGAGATCTGGGCTGCCTGGCCCACTGACCTGCCCGTGGGACCGTGTCTGGGGCGGGGCCAAGGCTGGCTGAGCTGCAGTTCAGGGAATCAGACAGAGGCAGGAGAGTCCCCTGAGGTTGGGGAGGCAGGAAAATGAGGCTCAGGACGGGGAAGCAACTGGCCAAGGTCCAGGCCCAGCTAAAGGCAGAGCCAGGGTAGAGCCCAGCCCCCCGGACCCCCAGTGGTGCCTCTCCATTGCACACCACTAGCCCAGCTGTGCGCTGCCCGGGGGATGTCTGATATAGTGCGAGCTCCCGAACACCTCACAGACTGGCCAGGTGGACAGCTGGAGGTATGGGGGAAGGGCTCCTCTACCTGGGCCTTGAAGAGGTGCAGAGAAGGCAGTAGCCTGAGGGACAGAGGTAGGAAGCTTTCGGAGGTAGCCAGGGACTGGCATGGTGGGGCCAGAGACCTATTTATTCATCGAGCATTTTGTGAGCACCTGCCAGCTGCCAAGCCCAGGGGATGGCTCAGTGACCTGCCTACACCTGGCCTGAGCCCTGGGGAGGGGGCAGGGGGAGGAGAGCCACTGACCTTGCCGACCATGACTTTGGAGCCCTGTTCCTACGTCTCCATAACATAGAGAAGACCCAAGATCCAAGGCTTGAATCCCAGGCTCCTTTTGGGGTCATTTAGGCCATCCCCCTGCCTCTGGGTCTGCACAGGGCCTGGCTTTACTGATATTGTTGATGGTGCTCTGTAACTTGACTGAGTGAAGTAAGGCTGCGAGGACATGAAGTGTGCAAATCCACCGTCAAGGTCACAGCTCACAGGGAGTTCACAGAGCCCGGGCGGGAAGAGAGCTGGAGGACAGGGCCCCAGCTGGGACGGCTGCCCCAAGTCAGGGGGCTGAGCCAAGTTCAGGGTTAAGGAGGCTCAGGGCTCTGTGAGCTCAAACAGAAGACGTTTTGGGTGGAATGAGACAGTCCATGTGGGGAATTTGTTCTTTCATTTGAGGCCACTGATAAGACCCTCCTTCTTGCAAAGCCCTACTCTCTTGGCTTCCATTGCACTTTGTCTGAGCACCTACTGCATGCCAGAGGCTGCGCTGGGCCCTGGGAACACAGAGATGGAACCATGCAGAGCCTGCCCCAGCAGAGGCAGAGTTCATGGTCTAGAGGAGTAGGACATGTGAGCAGCCACGTTCCAAGGCAGAAAAGAGCCCAAAGGGGCGGCCTGGCTGTCTGGGAGGATCTGGGAAGCTCCCAAAGGAGGGGACCTCTGAGTGAGAAGTCCATGGTTGGGGGAGGGGGGGCGGCCTTCTACGCCAAAGGAACAGCGTGAACAGAAAGAAGCCCAGAAGCGTTGCCTTGGTAGGCTCAGGGCTCCTTGGCGGCCAGGACCAAATTGCTTATTGAGCCGACCGAGTGCCTAGAGAAGATTCTGGAATATAGTCACTCAGTCAATGGTGGTTACAAGATGGGGGGAGGAGGAAAGGAAGGATGGAAACAGGGAAACCTGACCTGTTCTGAGGGTAGGGCCAATCTGATGAGACTGGAACCTGGGCTGTATGGAGGCACAAGGATAAAAAGGCAGGGCGAGGACATCGAACACCAAGTTATGGCCTTTCGACTCGATCGTGAAGGCAGCAGGTAGCGGTGGAGGCCAAACCCCATGTGGTGCCTCTCCTCCCGGCCTGGCTGGGTAAGAGGGGCCAAGCTGGCACGCCCCAGGGGGCTGGGGGCTCAGCTGGAGAAGACGGTGGGGGTGGCCCTGACAAGGGCTGCTGTCCCCTGCTGCTCTTTGTCATCTCTTATGCCATGTGGTTCTCCCAGCAACCCTGGATGGTAGAGAGGACTGGATTATCCGCCCCATTTACCAGATGAGGTGACTGAGGCCCAGCAAGGCAAAGCAGGCCTGGCTCCTGGGCTGGGGCTCTACTTGGAAAGCAGTGCAGTCAACCCTCATTAAAAATGAGGATGGAGTGGATGTGGCTTAAATGATTGAGCGCCTGCTTCCCACATGGGAGATCCAGGGTTCGGTTCCCGGTGCCTCCTTAAAAAAAAAAAAAAAGCAACAAGCAAACAAATGAAAAAAACAACTCAGGGGAGCTGTGTGGCTCAGTGCTTGAGTGCCAGCTTTCCACATACGAGGTCCCAGGTTCAATCCCTGGCCCCGGTACCTAAAAAAATTAAAAATACGGGTGTGAGGCACATTTATCGAACAGAGAGTTACAATATATCGCTAAGTGAAAAAGCAACTTATTAAAGAGTATATATAGTAGGGTTTGGAGTTGGTTTAGAAAAAAATAAATGAGAGAGCGAGAGAGAGAAAACAATAAAGGACATATCTACAAGATTGTCAGTGATGTTTCTGCATGGTAAGGACTGTGGGTTGTTGTCGTTTCCTTCTCAGTATTTCTCAATATTGCCCAGAGTGTCTACACTTTTATAACCAGTAATTATTATTTTTAGAATCAGAATAACAAGAATGACTGCTTTAAAAGGAGAGACAAGAGCAGGGGGCGTTGGGGGGCTGTGCCTGTTGCTGACCCCTGCCCCTCCTCTCCCTGAGCAGGCGCCAGCACCCAGGTGGTCCAGGTGAACGACTCCATGTACGGCTTCATCGGCACGGACGTGGTGCTGCACTGCAGCTTTGCCAACTCGCTGCCCAACGTGAAGATCACCCAGGTCACGTGGCAGAAGGCCACCAATGGCTCCAAGCAGAACGTGGCCCTCTACAACCCAGCCATGGGCGTCTCCGTGCTGGCTCCCTACCGCGAGCGCGTGGAGTTCCTGCGGTCGTCCTTCACCGACGGCAGCATCCGCCTCTCCCGCCTGGAGCTGGAGGACGAGGGTGTCTACATCTGCGAGTTCGCCACCTTCCCGGAGGGCAACCGTGAGAGCCAGCTCAATCTCACCGTGATGGGTAAGCCGGCGTGGGCCTCGTCCTCTTGCTTGTCCAGTGGGGCCCTCAGACCAGCAGCCCTGAGGGGTGTCCACCCTGATCTCCTGAGAGAGAGGGCAGAGGCCTCTGGGGCCTAGCCTTGGCCCTCCCCAGTGTGTGCCTCGCCGGCCCTAGACAGCCTCCATCCGTTGACATAGCCACCGGGCTTCAGGAAGAAGCTTCCAACCCTTCCAGCCAGGCTGTCCCACAGCCCACTACGGACTGGGGCAGGGGCTTTCGTACTGGTCAGAGCTGAGGACCAGCATTCAGGCTGGAGCCCCACCACGGGGCACTTTGGGGGTGGCCAGGACGCCGGCAGAGGTATCAGACACTGCAGTAAGGAAAGGAGCTGCAACAAGGAATGGCTTGAGCATGCCAAGGCTCCAAGAAGGGCTGAGCTTGACAAAAGGGGACACAAATAGTAGAGCATGAAAAGTGTGGGTTAGATCTGAAGAAGTATGAGAATTTCTGGGAAGGGGCTTTGGCGAAGCGCAGCTGAGAGGCAGGGGGATGGCCACGGGGACCTGGAAGGCAAGGCCTGGAGGTGCCCTGTTGTCCTGGGCCGGTGCATCCTTGAGGAGTCGGCAGAGCTGGTCCATGGCCCTCTCTGGTTCCCGCAGCCAAACCCACCAACTGGATAGAGGGTGCCCAGGCCGTGCTTCGAGCCAAGAAGGGGCAGCGAGACAAGGTCCTCGTGGCCACCTGCACCTCAGCCAACGGAAAGCCTCCCAGTGTGGTGTCCTGGGAAACGCGGCTAAAGGGCGAGGCGGAGTACCAGGAGATTCGGAACCCCAATGGCACGGTGACCGTCATCAGCCGGTACCGCCTGGTGCCCGGCCGGGAAGCCCACCAGCAGTCCCTGGCCTGCATCGTCAACTACCACATGGACCGCTTCCGGGAGAGCCTCACCCTCAACGTGCAGTGTGAGCCGGGGTGGGGTACTGCCGGGCGGGGGCTCCCCTCCGCCAGCCCCTTCCCTCCCCCCACTTCGCCTCTCCCTTGGCTTCTCCTCCCTACCTTCTCTCTTCCTCCTCTGCTCCTCCTTCCTCTCCTCTTTCTCTTCCTTCCTCTTTTTGGTGGTACTCTGTCCTACTCTGTCACCCCTCTTTTCTCGTTTTTTCTTTTCCTTTCTTGTCCCCCTGCCTGCTTCCGCTCTGAGGTTTTGTCCTCCTACGCTCCCTCCCCACTGTTTCCTTCCATCCCTGCCCTCTCTGAGTCTTCACCCTCCTTCCCTCCCTCTCCTGCCGTCACCCTCCTCAAGCTTCATCCCTTGCCCCACAGACGAGCCTGAGGTGACCATCGAGGGGTTTGATGGTAACTGGTACCTGCAGCGGATGGACGTGAAGCTCACGTGCAAAGCTGATGCTAACCCCCCTGCCACCGAGTACCACTGGACCACGTGAGTGCCGTGGGGCTGGCCGGTCACCTTAGAGGACAGATACTTCACGGTGGGCAGGGGTAGCAGGGGAGTGCCTCCCCCACCTCCAGGGACCTTCTCCAGCAGAGTCTGAGCCCAGGTTTCTCAGTGAGGAGGGGAGAGGGCACGAAAGTCCCACACACCCCTCCGTGTTCGACAGCAACCAGGTCAGAGGGACAGACCATTCTGCCAAAGGGACCGTCCCTCCTGCTCTGCCTCCTTTGCTGTCTAATAGTTTCCCTAATAAAGAGTTTTATCATTTTCCTTTGGTGATTCAGCCTGAGTCACTCCCATCCCAGCCCCCAGTATTTATTTTTATCGAGGTATCCCCAGGGAAGCTGACTTTCTGGAGCATCCCAGATCTTCCTTTGTTCATATTCCTTCTTTCCAGCACCCCCAGGTTCTCAGGAAGGAGACAGCTGTCTGCCCAGAGTGCTCATGGAGGGCTCACCCCACCTCCCATCAGCCCGTTCTTGACTTCGTGATCTTTGGGCTCTGGGGGCCTGGGCCACCGTTCTTCCCAGAGTAGAGCTGGGTGGAGCACACAGAAAGACTGGGGTATGGGGAAGCCATGCGGGCCAGGAAATGGCCGCTAGAATAAGTCTAGGCTCTTTTTCTAGAATGAGTCTAGGCTCTTTGTCCAGGAAGTAGAGGGGCACTGGCAGCCCTAGTTTGCTCTGCTTCCTGGGACCAAATGAGCTTCGAAAGGTGCCATGGGCAGGGCCTGCTTGCCAATTTCAGCTCTGTGGACCCAGGGGCTACTGGGCCAACGATGCGATAGGAGCGAGGAAGGTGTTCCCTGTTCTCGTGACGCCCTGCAAATAGAAAAGTCCTTTGACATGCCCAGCAAGAACTCGAGATGGTGAAGCAGTTCCTAAATGTGGGGCACAGCTCAGTTATCTGAGTGGCTTGTTAAAACCAGATTCCTAGGGGTTGGGACCCAGGCATCTGTATTTTCACCTGGCTGCCCAGGAGCTTCTTACACAGCCAGTGCAGCATTAGTCCAAGAACCCATAGCTAGGAACCACGGTCACAGAAAGAGCACTGAGCCAGGGATCCAGAGACCTGACTGGAGCCCCCGTTCTGCCACTTACGAGCTGTGTTTCCTTGGCCTTGAACCTCAGGTTTCTCATCGGTTAAGTGGGCAGTACCTTCCTACCCGTCCTGCCTACATTTCAGGGTCATAATGATCAAATGTGAAAATGCCGGAAAATATAAAACTGCCCATTGTGAGAGATGATTAGTTGTTACTGTTCCCTTTTTTCACTCTTTCCAAGACAGACCTACCTATTAACTCTGCAGGGGTTGGTGGGCTGGAAGCCAAGTGGGTGATGCAGGGGAGGCTTCTTGGGGCTGGAGAACACAGGGACTCCCCTGAGGGAGACGGCAGCGTCAATGCTTGGAGGAAGGGCAGAGGAAATAACCTCACACTGTGTCCCCCAATCCCTGCAGGCTGAATGGCTCTCTCCCCAAGGGCGTGGAGGCGCAGAACAGAACTCTCTTCTTCAGGGGACCCATCAACTACAGCCTGGCAGGGACCTACATCTGCCAGGCCACTAACCCCATCGGCACCCGCTCAGGCCAGGTGGAGGTCAATATCACAGGTAGGCAGCTCCATCCTTCCCTCCTTCCCACCCACTGGTTCCTCCTCCGCCTTTGGCCCCACCTTTGGGTCATGTCATGGCAGCAAGTTTGCATCTCCTCTTCTTCTTTCTCAAGCTCTCGAGCTCTGGCCAATGGCAGGTCTTGCTTTGCTTTTCCCTTTTCTCTGTTGAAGGCTCCGTGCGAGACAGGCAGGGTGACCCCCAGTGGGAGAGGAGCAGGAGGGAGGAAGGGGGCGCTGTTCATTTTAGGAGTGCTGTTTGGGGTGGGGGTAGAGCCTGCCCAGGGATCTGCCAGCCGAAAGCACCCTGGGACGCCCGCTTGGGAGGGCTGAGTTTGCAGGTGGCACTCGTTTCCTCCAAGCTCAGCACCCACAGTTCAGGAGACCTGCGTGGGCGGAGCAGGGATGCTGGAGGGAAAGCACGCGTGTAGCCCAAGCCTGTGGTGGGGTGGGCGCCCTGGACCGATTTGCTGTTTCCCCTGCATCTTTGTCTCTCTCCACGGGGATGAGGAGGCTCGGCCACCTGCCCTCCCAGGAGGACAAGGGCTAGGGTACGGACCTCACGTGGGCTTTGATGCCAGGCAAAGGTGACCCTGGGCAAGCCCTCATCTGTAAAATGGGGGTGATATGACCTACTTCAAAGGGTTGTAGTCAGAATTCTACATAATGTAGGTCAAGTACCTAGCACAGCTCAGGCTGTCAATAAATAGCCAGTGCTCTATTATTATGATCCTGTCCTCTATCATTATTATTACTGATGGAAGAATCAAAACAAGCCAATAGAGGAGTAATTGCCTTCACAACCAGAAGAGGGGATGTCTTTAAACATTATAACTGAGCCAGTTGCAGAGTGAGAAAGTGACAGTAAGAACCTCCTTGAACAGGAAGTGACATCATGCTGCTGCTGAGATGGACAGGAAGTGACGTCAGGGGGTCATCGACCCCAGGAAGGTGTTGGTGAGACTCGAGGGGCACAGGAAATTGGGCAGCTGTTCTAGGCTCCAAGCGCAAGGCTTGGGCAAGCCCTGAAGAGTCATTAGCTCTGAGCCTGGGTTTCGCGTGGGGATACGTTCAAGGCACAGCTGCTGGAAGAGCAGCCCGAGGCTGGCCAGGGGCCGGCACCTCCCTGTCCTCTGTCTGCTCTGTTCCTCTCTTTCCCAGAGTGGGATGGGGAGGGGGCAGAGGGGGGCACGTGCTCTTCTCTTTAGCTCCCTGCCCTCAGTCCTTTTTAAGAGAGTAGAAATGTCAGGGTCGGAGCCTGGGGAAAGATGAGGCAGCCCCTGCTGCAGGCTAGGGTTTGGGGGTTCCCACAGGAGGTTCCCATCCTGGAGAAAGTTTGAACAAAGCTCAGCAAGAGCCTCCTAGGAGGCTGAGCTCTGGCCCTGGGACCGTGGGGGCAGTCGAAGGTGAGGTGGGAAGAGCAGGACAGTGGTGTTGCATGAAGAGTGGTCTTAGGGCGAGGGGCCTCCCGTCAGGGAGGCAGTGTCACAGAAGGGATGACACGCACTGGGCCCAAGTGTGTTCACATCCTGGCTCCTGCTAGCTGTGTGGCCTTGAGCACAGCCTTAACCTCTCTGGACCTCAGCTTCCTAATCTGTAATATGAGGGTAATTATGCTTACCTCAGGCTTCCCACAATCATGCAAGGAGATATGCATGCAAAATACATACTATACTGCTCTGCTCGTCGGCACACTCCCTGCGGTGGTGCCATGCCCCAGTGGTGGACCATCAACATCCCCGCTGCCTCCCCCTCGGCCCCCCAGGGAAATGGTAGACCAGGAAATGCGGGGAGGAGGCCAAGATGCCCGAGAGCAACCTTCTGCCTCCTCCACCCCAGCATGAGAGGACTGGCCATGGGTCCAGTGGTGCCGCCCAGCCCAGGGGCACGGGTGGGACAGGATGGTCAGGGCCTCTCTTCTCCCCAAGCTCAAGTGGGTACAGGACAACTGTGAGTGCAGGGGTCCTCAGTGGGAAGTCCTACCCGACAGGGGGAAGAGGCAGGAAGGGGTGGTTGCCAGGCCCACGTTAACGAGCGGAGAGGAAAGGAAGGAAGAGCAATCAGCCGTGGGGTGGGCTGTCTCCTTGGGGGGGGTGGCCTTGTGGAACACTCCATGGCATCTGCCGTCAAGCCATGGGAGGGCAGATGGCCCAGCGACTGCCCAGGGCTCAAGCTGGAAGGGGGTACAAAGCGCCCTCCCATGCCATCGGAGGCCCAGAGTAAGACGGGGGTGGTAATCAAAGACCTTGGACAAGGTGACGACTGTTGAAGGCCACGTCGGCAGGATCAGGGAAGCTTAGGCTCACTGAATCGCTGATGGGCCCAGAGCATTTAGCGGTCCCCGGGGTCTCAGACCCCTGCAGGAGAACTCAGCCGTCGGCCGGAGCCTTTCCAGGGCTGTTTGCTCTTGAGCTCACAAGCAATTTCTGAGCAGCAGCTAACCTCACACACCTTTACCCCTCATCAGCTAGGCCCCCTCCCTTTCTCTGGGTTCCCCCCAGCACCACCCCCCGAGGTTATCGCCGTGCCCTGTGCTCCGAGCCCACTCTCTGGAGGGAATGCATGAGCGAAAGGGATAAGTGGAAATTTAATTTTTCATTCTGGCCATCCGTTCGGGTAATAGCTTTGCCCCGGGTGCATCTGCAGAGGAAAATGAAGAGCAGCTGGAGCAGTGGGCGGGGAGGTGTGCGGCAGGGTGTGCGCCGGCCACACGGGGCACGTGCGTGCAAGGCCAGCCGTGCCGCCTGCACAGACATGCGTTGGCACGGGCTTCTCCGGGCCGCGGACCCCGGGCCAGCTCGGAAGCCCTCGTGCAGGCAGGCGCAGGAGCCAGTGCCCGGCCGTGCTCTGGCTGAGGGAATCCGGCCGAGTTTGGAGGAGCCGGCACTTGAGATGTTCCCGCGGAGCTGAGCAAGCGGGCGGTGAAGGAGAGGTGGTGTGCCCAAGTAAGGGAAGCGTGTGGAGGGAAAATGGCTGGAAGCTGGTGGCAAAGGGGAGGCTCCAACGGCTCATAAGGGAGGAGTGGCATGGTGAAGTGTGTCTTTTAGACTGAGCATCCATGGAAGGGGCCCAGCCAGACCTCGGGGTGTCCAACTAGCAGCTGTCACAGTAAGTGGTCCAGTAGTGAGAAACAGCAGGCCCCAGCTGTGGCCGAGGTGGTGGGAGAAAGGAGGACCCAGCTACTTCCATGGGGTCAAGGGCCCTCAAAGAGCCCGTTTCAGAGGCCTTTATACTATGGAGCACATCCATGAGGTTGACCTTGAAGCCCAGCAGTCACAAAACAAACCAGGGGAGCTCCCCTCCCCGCTCCCTCTGGGGTAATGTAGAGGATAGAAGGGGTTCCAGGGTCTGGCCTCCACCAGACCAAAGATGCCAAACGAAGCAGCAGCTAACGCAGGGGTGGGGCTGCAGGAAGAGAGGATCCGGAGACAGGGAGGCCACGGGGGTGTAGGGAGTCTGTCCATTTCCCAGCAAAGCCTCAGGTCCCATCTGTGCCTCACCTGCGGGTGAGGGTAGCCGGGTCTGGCCATCAAGCTGGGAATTCTTTGGACCAGGGTGGCAGGGCTTCAAGGACAGTGTCCCCTGGAAGGGGATGCAATAGCCTGTGAGCGTGGGTGCCCAGGGACGAGTATGGGGTATGGCATGGAAACGCCAGCGGTGGAGTGCGCGTGGGAGCCCGCAGCGGTGCCACAGGCCTTTCCCCAGCAGGCAAATGGGAGTGGGTCGGCGGGAGTCTGAGAGCGCAGCTGTGCGGGCCCCTGGGAGGATCGGGTTCTCCTCCAGCCTGTCGAGGCGCTGCCCTCCCTGTGGTCTGGCGTGCACAGCTGCTGCAGCTGCGGGAGGACAGAAGGGTTTCCGGAGTTTGGCCTCGGCCTTCCCACTCTGCCGGCACGGCCGACCGCACTGCATGCTGGGGGGTGTAGTTCTGCAGCTTCAGCCTGGTCCTTGGATGCCGGAGCCCTTCCTGCCTGAGGAAGCACAGGCCTTGGCAAGCCCAAACATTCCCTTTGGCCCCAAACCTGCTCCTTTTAGATCCTAGGTCCAGACTCTAAACCCTCACCCTTCAGCTCCAGTTCAGAGTCATGCAAAGGCCCCGCAGCAGCCCCACCCGCCTCTGTCACCGCTCCCCTACCCCCCATCTCGGGTCAGGAAACCATGGCCCCAAAGCAACGCAGAGCCCGTGCTGCCCATGGTCCCAGCCAGTCTGGGCTCCCAGAGTGGAGGTGGCAGCCCTTGGGAATCGGGGCCAAGCTGCCCCCTGTATACGAGGATGTGAAGGAGGCCACCTGGGCTCCCGTCAGCAAGCACACGTGACCTGCCGCCCGGCTCTTTTCCTCCCAGCTGCGGCCCTCGAGGCCCTGCTCCTGGCACAGAGACAGGAGCTCCTGGCTGAATGTGACAGCTGGGGATGAGGGATGAAGGGATGTAGGGGGAGGATGCTCCATTCCACACCAAACAGCCACTCTGTTTGCGAATGACTTTGGGCCCCACACCTACTCCTTTAATTCTGCCCCCTTGAGCATCTTTGCACTGAGGGCTACAGTGCTGGGGGTCGTCTTAGCCAATCTTCTGCCTCCAGACAGACCTGGCCCTAAAGTGGCCAAAATAACCAGGGTTCCCTTTGGGCCT
Source organism: Chaetophractus vellerosus (assembly GCA_004027955.1). Classification (NCBI taxonomy): domain Eukaryota; kingdom Metazoa; phylum Chordata; class Mammalia; order Cingulata; family Chlamyphoridae; genus Chaetophractus; species Chaetophractus vellerosus. Next base: position 91 of record PVKH010020302.1, on the reverse strand, counting down.
AAAAGTCCCCAGAGAATAATAAACTTCCTTAGAACTTAGAAGAAAAAAGTCAAACAGAAGGGCCTGCAGGGGAAAGAGACAGAAAAATCTG
>PVKH010020301.1:0-14628 GCA_004027955.1 Chaetophractus vellerosus | reverse complement strand
AAGAGACTTGAGTCTTTGGGCTGTCCACGTGCCAGCTGGGTCCGGAACCTCAGCAGAGTTGCAACACCTACTCTACAGCTCATTGGACTCACCCTTGTTACTTAACAAGGAAATGATGATGGACAATGACCATCCCAAGGAACAGAGAGAATCTGCAACTACAAGCAAGATAGTCCTATACATCTCACCCATGGGATATAAGCCCCCTCTCAATTAGAGGTGGAATGGACATCACCATCCCAGAATCCTCAGGATTGGGGAAAAAACTATGGACTAGAGTGGACTTACTGGTATTCTACTATAGAAAAATTGTGATTCTAGCAATGGAAGAAAGTACAACATTGATGTGGAGCCAGTGGTCACTGGAGGCTCTGGGGGCAGGGAGAGGGAAAAACAGTTGTAACACGGGGACTTTTTTGGGAATTGGGAATCATCCTGAGTGACTGCAACGACAGATATAGGCCATTTTATATCATCACATAACATGCAGAACTGTGTGGGAGAGAGTGTAGACTACAATGTGAACTATGGTCCATGCTTAATGGCAAAGCCCCAGGATGCGTTTATCAACTGCAATGAATGTGCCACACGAATGAAGGATGTTTATGTGGGAGGGTGTGGGAGGTGTGTGGAGTGGGGCACATAGGAATCCCTATATTTTTTGTGTAACATTTATGTAATCTGAGTATCTTTTAAAAAATATATTATTAAAAAAAAATAATTGTTTTTGTCACACATTAAACTTTCATTCAAAGCCCCCAAACTCTGTTAATACCATAGAGGATAAAAAAAACAGTTTGCAAGTCAGAAGTTCTTGTGTGCAGTGTCTCCCTCTAGAACTGATTTACTGCATTTGAAGAATAGTAAGAGCTTCAATGACCACAGCAGTAAAAAGCAGTCAGAGGTAAACACTTATACATGCCAAGATTGTACAAAGCACCATACGTGGACTGTTTCACTGTTGCTCCTAACGGTAATGAAGAGAGCATTATTATTTCACCTTAGTATCTTGTGGAGCTGCACCTCAGACCCAGGCACACTGACTTCTGAGGGACTGTCCTTCACCAATAGCCCTGGCTATTCTGAATGTAATGATCACATGACCAAATCAGCTGACCAGCTGTGAGTCAATCTATCCTTTGGGCCATTGTAATGAATGAGAGGAATTGCGGCTGGTTAGCAGGCCAACCATTGCTATTTCTTAAGCATTTATTTAAAGCTAAGCAATTCTTTGAGAAATACGGATATTTGTTTATGCTCCGCAGCTGTAGCTATCTAAAGGACAACGTTTCTGTACTTCTAAATAAAGTAGGTTGACATTATAGAATATAAGCTTGGATTTGAGTTTGGAATCACCAAAGAAGATAATATTAATAAAAAGAATGGCTGAGGAGCTGTGTAAGCATATGAAGTTGAAAAGAGGGAACACTTGGAAGATCAAAGTGAGTGTTACCCAGAAACTACCTTATGGTGAAATCTGTATGAAGCAATATTATAGAAGATTTGAGTTCTCTATTTAATTAAATTCCCTAGGGAATTGAGCAAAATACTACATACATCTTATTTTACATGCTTGTTTCCAAAGAATTAAAATTCAAATGCAACTAATACTCTACTAAGGGAAGGAAAATTCAAATGTAAAATTATCCTCCTTTCAATTCCTTTAGACATTTGATAAATGAGAGAAGAAATGTCAACAATTATGCTCAGATTCTAAATGATCACTCGATGTTTTCCTCTATAATTTTCCTGTTTTCTACAAATAGTAGGGGCCAAGAATTTATATATAGGAAATCCCAAATATGGAAGGAGCTGGAATCTTTCTAATTAGATGAGCTGACTAAACCTTGGAACAGAGTTTTAGAAGGAATTTAAACTTCATTCCTTTAGCTGAATTAAATAACATTCAGCTGGTATGAATGTGATTGGTCTTAGGCTATCTAAAATATAAGTGCCATTTCATATTTTATCTAATCCAACTGTACTGACATATTTTTTTCTGATTTATATCAGTATTAACATGGTTATATGTGGTAGTTGGTAGCTTTAGATATCCCTTATACCACAGTGATTGTGTGTGTACATGTGTGTATACGTAGAAGGGAAATCTTGAAATATTTTGTAAACTTTCTTAAAGCCATCTTTTTTTTATAAGCTAGAGGAAGTTACACATTTATAGCAACATTATAGTTACAGTGCTTGTAAGAAACTGGTGCTTATATTGTAACTGTGCAGAAATAATGGAGATCCACAGAGACTTATCCTATCATATGACAAACACAATTTAAAATTATTGCTTGTGAAATTATACACTTTATAAATTAACCATGCCTACTCATAGATGAAGAAAGTTCTGTTACATTCCACAGATGAAGCTATTACTACAAATAACATATTTCTTAAAAACTTGTACATTACTAAGGTCATATCACTTTCACAAACACACTTGAAGTATGTGGTGAATAATTTCCCAAAACATGTGGAATTAATTGAGGACCCACAGAGTCATATTTATCATTGTTTAATTTCAGTTCATACCTGAATATTGGGAGTTAATCAACTGGACTCAAACAGTTCACTTTGTTTTAATACTTCCATGGATTTTAAAGGATTTTTTTTCTTTCATATTGTATACAATCTAACATTTCCCCTTTTAATTTCATTCATAGATATATTTCAGTTCTGTTAATTATGTTCACAATGATGTGCTATCATCATCACCATTTATTACTAAAACACTTCCATTGTTCCTAATAGAAATCCTGTACATTTTAAGCCTTGACTTCCAATTTCCTATCCCCACTGCATCCCCTGGTAAACTTTAATCTAGATTCTGACTCTATGAGTTTATTGATTCTAAGTATTTCAAACCAGTGAGATTATATAAGATTAGTCCTTGTATGTCTGGCTTAATTCATCAACATGATGTCTTCAAGGTTCATCCATGCTGTCACATGTATTAGGACTGCATTCCTTTTTACAGCTGAATAATATTCCATTTTTATACCTATATATATATCACATTTTATTTATGACAAGTGAGTTGCTTCCATCTTTTGGCAATTTTAGACAATGCTGCTATGAAATTCAGTGTGCAAATATGTTTGAGTCTGTGCCTCCAGTTCTTTTGGGTATATACCTAGTAATGGGATTGCCAGGTCATATGGTTGTTCTGTATTTAGCTTTCTGAGAAACCACCAAACTGTCTTCTAGAATAGAATCACAATTTTATACTGCAAATGAGCAATGAATGAGTGTTCCTATTTCTCTACATCCTTTCCAACACTTGTTATTTTCCATTTTTTAAATAGCAGTCCATCTAATGGGTGTAAAATGGTATCTCATTGTGGTTTTTATTTGATGAACATCTTTTCATGTGATTTCTGGCTGTATCTTATTTGGAGAGATGTCTGTTCAAGTCTTTTGACCACTTTTTCTTATAAAAAGGTTTTAATTTGTATATTTAGCACAATTCTAATTGTAAAATATACTTATTTAAAAACCCAAGGCAAAAGCCCTGTCATTGATCTATTTCAAAAGATATCATTTCAGTACATTCTTCCTTGAATGGCCTACAATTTCTTCATCTGGTCTCAGAAAACAACATAAGTTCCATGTTTTCCTTTACATTTTGAGGATAAAAATATAGGAGGTAGAACTCTTGTTGCAATAAGTAGCTGTTTTCATTTAACATAAAAATGGCTCTGACCATTTTTAAATCGGGTTGTTTTACTTTTTGTCATCAAGTCGAAGGATCTCTATATATTTTAGATACTAAACCTTTATTGGATGTGTGGTTCCCAAATATTTTCTCATATTGTGTAGGTTGTCATTTTACTTTCATGATAAAGCTCTTGAGGAAAAAAGGTTTTTAGTATGGATGAGATTCCATTTATCTATTTTTTATTTGTGATTTGGATATAAAGCATAAGAAACCATTCCCTAACATAAGGACCTGAAGATGCTCCCCTATGTTTTCTTCTAGGATTTTGATAGTTCTGGCTCTTATATTTAGGTCTTTGACCCATTTTGAATTGATTTTTTTATAAGGTATGTGGTAGGGGTCCTCCTTTTTTGTTTTTCAAATGGAGATGCAGTTTTCCCAGTATCATTTCTTGAAGGAATTATTCTTTCCCAATTATGTTGTCTTTGCCCCCTTGTCAAAAATTAGTTGGCCATAAATATGAGGGTTAATTTCTATACTCTCAATTCAATTCCATTGTTCTATATTTCAGTCATTGTGCCAGTATCATGCTGTTTTGATAACTGTTGACTTGTAATAGGTTTTAAGATCAGAAAGTGTTAGTCTTCCAACTTCATTTTTCTTTTCCAAGATGGCTTTAGCTAATCAGGGCCCCTTACCCTTCCACATAAATTTGATGATTGGCTTTTCCATGTCTGCAAAGAAAGTTGTTGGACTTTTGATTGGGACGGCTTTGAATCTATTAATTGCTTTGAGTATGATTGACATCTTAACTATATTTGGTCTACCAATCCATCAATCCAGAGTGTTCTTCCAATTATTTAGATCTTCCTTGATTTCTTTCTGCAGTGTTTTGTAGTTTTCTATGTACAAGTCCTTTGTACCCTTGGTTAGATTTATTCATAAATATTTTATTCATTTAATTGCTATTGTAAATGGAATATTTTTCTTGATTTATTTTTCTTATTATTCATTGCTTGTGTATATAAACACTACTGAATGTTGGGTGTTGATATTGTACCCCACCACTTTGTTACATTCATTTATTAGCTCTAGGAGGTTTGTTGTGGATTATTACAGATTTTCTGGATAAAGGATCATGCCATCTACAAATAGGGAAAGTTTTACTTCTTCCATTTCAACTTGGATGCCTTTTATTTCTTTTTTCTTGCTTAATTTCTCTGGTAAGAACTTCCAGCACAGTGTTGAATAACAGTGATGACAATAGGTATCCTTGTTTTGTTCCTGATCTTATCTTTCAATCTTTCACCATTAAAGAGGATATTAGCTGTGGGCTTTTTTTTATAGGCCCTTTATCATGTTATGGAAGTTTCCTTCCATTCCTAATGTTCTACATATTTGAAGCAGTGCTGGATTTTGTTAAATACCTTTTCTGAATCAATTGAAATGATCATGTGTCTTTTTCCTTTGTTCATGGTGTTAATGTGGTGTATTAAATTAATTGATTTTTATGTTGAACCAACCTTGCAAACCAGAGATAAATCCTGCTTGATCATGGTGTATAATTCTTTCAAAGTGCTGTTGGATTTTGTTTACTAGTATTTTTTTAATAAATCAGTTTTATTGATAATTATTAATAAAGCATACAAATCATCCGAAGTGCACAATCAGTGGTATTTTGTATAATCACATAGTTGTGCATTCATCACTTCAATCATTATTAGAGCATTTTCATTATTTCAATAATAATAAACAAAAAAGAGACAAGAAAATTCTTCACCTCTCAATCTCTCTGTGTACATCACGGGAAACATAGATTTGTTAGTATTTTATTGAGGATTTTTGTATCTCTATGCATAAGAGCTATTGGTCAATAGTTTTCCTTTCTTGTAGTGTCTTTATCTGGCTTTGATATGCATATGATGTTGACCTTATAGAATGCATTAAAGAAAGTTTATTCCTCTTCAATATTTTCAAAGAGTTTGAGCAGAATTGAATTTAAGTCTTTTTGAAACTTTTGGGCTTTCTCTGCCTAGAGGAGCCTGTGCCAAATCTTGGTGTGTATTTCCGTCTTTTTCTCCTATTGTTCAGAAGCTCTGTTTTTCCCCCCATTTCCCAAATAAATTCTTTTTACTGGCCTAACTAAAAAAAAGAAAAGAAAAATAAGAAATGTTTGGTAGAATTACTCGGCAAAGCCATCTGGTTCTGAACTTTACTTGTTGGGCGATTTTTTTATTACTGATTCAATCTCTTTACTAGCAATTTATTTGTTGAGTTCTTTTTCTTCTTGAGTCAATGTTAGGTTGTTTGTATGTTCCAAAGAATTTGCCCATATCATCTAGGTTATTTAATTTATTAGTGAATAGTTCTTCATAGTACCCTATTATAGTCCTTTTTATTTCAGTGGGATTGGTAATAATATCCACAGTTCCATTTCTGGGTTTCTTTATTTCTATCCATTCTTTTTTTTCTTTGTCAGTCTAGCTAAAGGTCTTTATTTTATTTTAAACATGAATTTTATTCATCTTTTCAAAGAAAAAACTTGGTTTTGTTGATTCTCTCTGTTGATTTTGTTTGTTTGTTTAGTGTTTTCTGTTTCATTTTTTCCCACACTCTAATCTTTGTAATTTCCTTCCGTCTGCTCTCTTTGCATTTAGTTTGCTCTTCTTTTTCTAATTCTTGTAGTTTTGAGGCTTGGTCTCTGATTTGAAGTCTTTCTTCTTTTTTGATGTAAGCATTTAGAGCTATAAAGTTCCCTCTCAGCACTGCCTTCACTGCATCCCATATGTTTTGGTATGTTGTATTGTCATTTTCATTCACCTCAAAATATTTCCTAATTTCACTTCTGATTTCTTCTTTACCCTTGGTTGTTTAAGAGCATGTTGTTTTATTTCCATATATTTGTGAGTTTTCCATTTCTCTCTCTGTTACTGATTTCTACCTTCATTCTATTGTGGTCAGAGAATATAAATTATATCATTTCAATATTTTTGAATTTATTAAGACTTGCCTTGTGTTCTAACATATGGTCTATTCTGAAGAATGATTCATGTGCACTAGAGAATAATGTGTGTTCTGTTTTTTTGTTGGCTGAAGTGTTCTATATATGTCTGTAAGGTCTAGTGGGTTTTTAATAGCATTCAAGTCTTGTATTTTCTTGTTGATCTTCTGACTAGATGTTCTATCCATAATTGAAAATGGTGTATTAAAGTCTTTTACTACTACTGGCAGTTTCTCCCTTCAAATTTATCAGTAGTTGCTTCATATATTTTTAGGCTCTGCTGTTAGTTGCACAAACACTTATAATTGTTATACCTTCCTGCTGAATTGTCCCCTTTATCAGTTTATGATGACCACCATTGTCCCTTGTAACTATTTTTGACATAAAGTCTATTTTATCTCATATTAGTATATAACTACCCAGCACTCTTTTGTTTACTACTTGCATGGACTTTTTTCCCCATCCTTTCACTTTCAAACTACTTGCATCTTCAAATTTAACATGAGTCTCTTGAAGGCAGCATATAATCAAGTCATGCTTTTTTATATATTCTGCCAATCTCTGCATTTTGATTGGAGAGTTTAATCCATTTACATTTAATGTCACTACTAATAATGCAGGACTTTCTTATGCCATTTTGCTATTTAGCCTTTGAATGTCTTTTACCATTTTTGTCCTTCAATTATTCCAGTAATATCTATTTTTATATTTATTTGATTTTTTGTGTTGTACCATGTTGAGTTCCTTCTCTTTTCTATCTGGATATATTTTCATCTGTTTTCCTTGTGATTACATATGGAGTTAATTTTTTTTTTCTTTTGAGGTACCAGGTGCTGGGGAATATACCTGGGACCTCGTATTTGGGAAGCCAGTGTTCAACCACTGAGCCACATGACTTCCCTGAGTAGCTTTTTTTCTTTTGTTTGGCTTGTTGTTTTTTTTTTGTTTTTTTTTTTTTCAGGAGGTACCAGGAACTGAACCCAGGGCCTCCCATGTGGGAGGTGGGTGCTCAACTGCTTGCGACACATTCACTCACAGAAAGTTTATATTTAATATACTAAATATATAGCAATCAAACTCTTTCCTCTTCTCTTGCATTCGATTGTGAAATTGGTATATGATGGGGTGTATTTTTCTTCATGTTTATCCTGTTCAGTGTTCTCTGGTATTCTTTGATGTGTATACATATTTTGCTAAGTTTGGGAAGTTCCCTGTCATTATTTCTTTGAATATTCCTTCTGCCTCTTTCTCTGCTTCTTCTCCTTTTGGGACTTTCATAATGTGTATATTGGTATGTTTTAGAGTGTCCCAGAGGTTTCTTAGGCTATTTTCACTTTTTTTTTTTAAGATTTATTTTATTTATTTATCATACCCCCCCCATTGTTTGCATTCACTGTCTGCTCTCTGTATCCATTTGTTGTGTGCTCTGTCTGCTTGTCTTCTCTTTAGGAGGCACCAGGAACCCAACTGGGACCTCCCATGTGGTAGCTCATGCTCAGTTGCTTGAGCCACATCTGTTTCCCTATTTTCACTTTTTTTTCCTTTATCCTCCTTGTCCTGATTCATGTCAAGTGACTTGTGTTCACTGATTCTTTCTTCTGCAAGCTCCAATCTGTTCTTCAAATCCTCCTGGGTATTTTTCAGTTCTGTTATTTTAGTCTTCAACCCCAGTAGTTCTGCTAAGTTTCTTTTAAAAATTTCTACCTCTTTACTAAGTTTCTTTTTTTTTAAGATTTATTTTTTTAAATTTATTACATATCTCCCCCTTTTTGGTTGTTCTTGCTGTGTTCATTTTTGCGTTCTTCTGTGTCTGCTTGTCTCCCCCCACTGCGGCGACCCGCCCAGTCAGCTCACCGTGCGGCAGCCTGCCCGCTCGTGGCGGCTTGCCCTGCCCACTGCAGCTGGACTTCTCAAGGCGGTCTGCCAACTTGAAGAGGCCCCAGGGCCTCCTATGTGGTCAACCGGCACCCTACCAATTGGGCTACAGCCAGCCCCGTACTAAGTTTCTCATATTTCTCATTCATTGTTTTCCTGATATCCTTTAGTTTTTTTCTCTGTATTTTCCTTCACATCCTTGATCATTTTTAAAGGCTTTGTTCAATATGTCCACATTCTGATCTTCTTCCTTGATATTTTCTGAATTTGAATCCTCTTCCTGTGCATGGGCCATCATTTCCTGCATCTTTATTTGTCTTGTACTCTTTTGTTGCATGCTATACATTTTAGTATTTTTAAATGTAAACTCTGGGATTTATTCCCTGAGATACCTGTTTCTTGATTTTGTAACCAGGTGGTGATATCAGGATGGTCTGACCAATGCAAAGGCAGTGTCTTGGATTTTCCCCGACCTTCTGGGCCTTTGTCTTGTTCTGGGTGTTTGCTTGTTAGTTGTTTTGGAATTCCCCTGATCACTGGAGTTTAGTTGTCCCTCCATTTTCCAAGAGACAGGGTGTTTGAAGCCAGCAAGCCTTTGCCCCAGATTTCTTCAGTCTCTTTAGTTTCTTACACTCATTTCATTGCCTCAAGATGCTTTTGCCTGGAAGGCAAATCCTGGGAGGAGAGGCATGCCAGAGAGGACTCTCCCAATTCAGTCTTTCCAGCCAAAGCAGTTCCAGGGATCCACAAAGGGATGAGGACTGTCTCCACAATGCACTGAGGGGATTTGGGAAAGATGCCAAGAACTTCTTCAATGGCTCCCCGAAGTTGGGTTTTCTTGACCTTCCCAGTAAAGGCAGCACTTCAACTAACTATCCCCTGCAGCCCTGAGGAAATGTGGTGCTCTTAATTCTCCACTAATGTTGCCTCTGACTGGGGCAGTTTGAAACAATGGTGGCTCCCGCCTTTGTCTGGCAGGTTGAAACAATGACTGCCCTCGAGCCCTGCCCCCAGCAATCCAAAATCACTAATCAAAAACCATGATTAGTGATTGTCTGGGCCTACCCCTAGTCTCGGGGAAGAGGATTTTATGTCCTTTTTTGTCATCGGTAAGCTAGTCAGAAGCTCGACCCACAGTGGCCTGCCACAAGAGTGGAGGATTGGTGTTGGTAACTGCTGCATAGAGATCCATTTAATGTTCTTAACTGTAATTGATTGGCCTCACCCACCTGCTCTTCCCTGGATGGTATGCAGTCTTCTGCAGGCCTCAATGTTTAAAGAAAAAAAAATTGCTTTAGACAGTTCCTGCCTGTTTAACAGTTATTTTGGTGGAAGGTCTGAGTCTTGGAGCTCCCTACTCTGCCATCTTCCCACTATCCTCTGAAATGTTCACTCTTAAGAATACTCATTTTCTCAAGAAAAACAAATTTATTCACATTTTTCCTTAATGTTTCCATTTCTTTTTGCTCCATTAAAGTAGAAAATGCATGGAAGCGGGTGAGATTTTGGAACCAAATGTGAAGTTGTGAGTAAATTTTTTATTCAGAACCCCTCAAGTTTCTATTTAGTAATTAAAATTTCAATCAGAGATGCAAATATTTCTTCCTAAAGACATTGATACAGATGGCGTACCCCTACAGAGTAAAATAGGACATGTCTTTGAGAAAATAGATCCAATATCGGAATTAGAAAAATATATTTGCAAATCTTTGCCCTGTAAGAAAAGAATTGCAACAAAAAAAATCTGTCAGTTTTATGAAATTCCATTGCATTAGCCACTGGAAATCACAGACGTAAAAGTGTACATAATATTCTTGAAATTCATGATCTCAATGAATTAGGACTCAATGTATAGTTATAGCTTAATTCTTCTGTTTCCCTATTGCATAATAGAAATCAGAGCATTTCCTTATTGAGAGTAAAGATATACCACAAGGGCAAGTGCTGTGAAATCATAAAGGTCTTTGAAATGTGTAAAATTATAGAGGAAATGAGCAAAGAATATCTAACTTTGTTTCAAAATATTTTTCATGTCTGCCCTTTAATATTAGTTGCTTATCAGCAACTAGAAAATTGAATTAAGTGTTTATGATAAACTGGTTTTTATGGAAGTATGTTTGCTGGTGGATATGGATTTCCTCTATGAGAGTGTAAAATGTTGCTTGTCATCTTCAGCCAATGGTATATATTTATGGCATTGTTCAGTGGAGTACTTTGAAGAACAGTTCATAGATGTTCTTATTCACATTAAAAATGAAATGCAATATAGCATTCAATAGTCGTATATTCTGTTTTTAAATTGGAGAGTATACAAATATTTACTTTATTATTATATTTCATAACATGCAAATATAATATATATATATGATTTTTATATCAACTACTTATAATAAAAATAAAAATTAGGGAACCAGCTGTGGCTCAATTGATAGAGCCCTGGTTTACCACATGGGAGGCCCTGAGTTCGGTTCCCGGGGCCTCCTCGAGAAGGCAGGCCACCCAGAGAAGGCAAGCCGCCACGAGCTGGCAAGCGGCCATGAGCAAGGCAAGCCGCCACGCAGTGAGCTGACTCGGCGGGATGCCGCAGCAGGGGGAGGCAAGCAGACACAGAAGAACGCAAAAGCAAAAATGAACACAGCAAGAACAAGCAGCAAGGGGGGGATATATAAATAAATAAATAATAAATCTTTAAAAAAATTTTTAAAAATCAAAAAATAAAAATTAATAGTATGCCATTAGCCATTCTATGGAAAACCAGGAAATCTAATCATTTGCTTCAATCTTTATTTTTATTAGAATGTGCTATTTTCAGTGTTTTATCTCTAGGAATATAATTGCTATTTTAACAAAAAGGCAATTCAGAAGCAGGCGTATCCAATCTTAAATGTTTGTGAATTTCTTCCATATTCATTCTGTATCCTAAATCTGTAGTTCCTGAGCACATTAAACAACACAAAGCTGGTATTAACTAGTTCTTGAGATTCAAATACTATACCTTAGAGCATAGCATACAAGCTTACTGGGGATTGATGAAAACTAGAGCTCACACCACCCCCAAGGAAAATGGACCCATACGCCTACATACAACTTTTAGAAATAAAATTTAATGTAATAGAGAACTCCTAAATCCTCCCACTTATTGTAAATTAAGAACCTCTGAATAGATGCTACATCACTGCCTGCTTGGATGAAGCAAAAAAATCGACACTTCTTTCCCTGCATACGTACTGCATGTTTCCTAACGTTGCCTAATGCAGATTTACAGGACATTTCCTTCTCATGCTGCCTGTGGCACCTCACACCACTGCCTGAATGATCTAGTTCTATCACTTGTCTTTAATCTTTATGTGTAGGGAATCTGATTTCCAATGAGCATTTATTCATGCAGGGGAACAATCTGTGTCCCACTGCCTTATCCATATTCCTGGCTTGATCTCTAATGTCCAGCATGGCTTTCTGCTGTTAATAAAATTGGTTAAGACCGTCCAAGGGATATTGAAAGCAGTTACCATATTACCCTGCTTAAGCAGAATGTTACCAACCTCTGACTAAACAACAAATACAGTACTAGCGATAAATATTGTCATTACAGAGTTGGGTATAACACAGCATCAAGCTTTCAACTGCAATGGATTTATCCAAACTGTGAATTGCCCGAGTTGTTTCCAACCTCTCTCACAGGAAGAAAATACATATTATTTTCTCTATAGAAGAAACAATCCTGCTCTATCACCTATACTTTTGCTTGACAAACTTCAGTTTACACTTAATATCTCCATTTAAGCATCACTACCTCAGGGAGGTCTCCTGAATAACGTGTCCTTTTCCCATCATAACGTGATTGATTGTGTATCCTGTAACACGTAAGGACAGAGCTTGGTGTGATGCCTGGCACATTACAGGTGCTCAAGAAACTAGTTTTGAAAACTGAATGAATGAATGAATGAATGCTCAAAATATACTTGTTTGATGAATAATTTCATAGATGATCACAAAGATTTTAAAGAATTGAATATGAACTTTTTTTTACATATAGTGCAGCTACAAAACATCTTATTTTATATACCTAAATCATGATTATTTATTTATTCATACAATGTTGTTTCAATGTCTTTTCCTCAGTGGTTAGCCTTTATTCCAGGTTTCCTTAAAATAAGTGTAAATAAAGTTCAGAAACATGGAGCATTTGTATGATTCTTTTGCATTTAAAACATTGATACCTCCTAATTTTACAGAAGACTTTGGAATGGAAATAAACCTTGTGATTTGGGAATAAATTCTAAGATAGGCAATTGTATATTTTCAAAATGAAAAGAAGCTGGAGACTCTTCGAGCTACCTTCCCAGGGGTTGTAATCTTCTGGAATACTTGCAGGTACATATATCTGTATTTCTAATTTAGATCATCTCCTTTTTCCAGAGATCCATCTACAAACTCTTAATGGCTACTCCCAACCAGCCTCATCTTGGGCTCTCTACCCTTCCTTATCCTTTAACAAATCTTCCTCTTTCTTATTCATAAAATAGCACATCAGTAACTGAAAATCCCAGGATATGTTATACTGTCTTGTGCAGCAATATTTGCAGATTCTCTGGTTTTTCTAGACCAGGTCTTGCAAACTATGGCCTACATGCCAAATTCAACTCACTCTTCATTTTTGTAAATAAAGTTTTATGGGAACATGGCTACACTCATTTATTTATATAATGCCTATGGCTGCTTTGGTGTTATGATGTCAGTACAGAGACCACAGGGCTCACAAAATCTAAATATTTATTATGTGGCACTTAACAAAAGTTTAGGGAAAAAAGGAAGTAAGTATGGTTTTAAATGACATATTACAGAGAGAGTGACGTTTCCTGCATATGAAAAGTCACAAACTACAATGATTGTGACAATAGGCACATAAGCTAAAGGTAAATCAGACTTGGTGTAAGAAAAACTTTGCTTTAAATATACAACTACTACTCAGCCCCAAGTTAATGTGCCTTAATGGGATGTGGACCATATATTGCCAAACCTTCCAATTTTTCAAGAAAAACCAGAAATTTATATTCTATGGAAAACTTTCATATTTTAAAATATTTATTCAAATGTTTTAGGACAGTATGTAAAATAAACCAAAGCCCAAACATACTTTTTGGCTTGGATTTGGCCACAGACCACCTGGCAATAATCCCAGCTTTCAAAAAAAGTATTTTTCTATGACTATGAGATCGAACTATATTATAGCATCAAGGAGATGTTTCTAAAATGTAAATGCTTTTATGGGGGTACTCTTACATTGATATATTTACCACCTTTATAAACACATTCAAAGACTGGTGGGGGCATTATTGATCAAGTCTATGGGGATTTTCTTCAAAATTGACCCTGCACCAGAAGTTACTCAGAATCAGCAATAAATAAAGGTCAGATTCTATTCCTAATCAATGTGGCATGTTCCACACTCCTTATTAGTTCTTAACCCTCAATGTAAATGGTAAAGCAATCTAATTAGCCTTGGGTGAACAACTGCCAATATCTATTCAGGCAAAGTGAAAACTGTAACAAACACCTTAATTGCATCTACTTACATCTTGTTTTAAAAACTCCTTAGGACAACGCATTTTCTATTTAGAGAGGTAGGAGATCTGTAGAGTATGGTGGGTAAGTCAGGTAGGCAGTTGGGTAGGAATTAATAAAGGAGATGTTTTAGAAGGTAGGGGGACAGTTTAGGGAATAGATGAACATGCAGAACCCCTGTGATAATAATAGATCTAACAGTTCATTACCACAACTAGACTAGCAGCAGCAAAGGGTAGACCAGGTTATAAAATCTGGAGCAAGAGTTCTATGGCCACTTGACAGCACAACCAATCTACTGTGGTTTAGAAGCTAGGCAGCAGTGAGAAGAACATCATGACATTCTTGCCCTCCCATTCTCCCTCCTCCCACTCTTTCCTTCCACTGATGAACCCACCAGAAAGCAGAGAGAAAGGCAGCTTGGTGAATCAGTCCCCAAAGGTCAGCCTCTTAGAGCACAGATGAGGATATGATGGTAGAGATTGGCCCTTGGAGAGTCAAAGAGGGCATACCCAGCACAGTA